>PITA01015403.1:0-50278 GCA_004023965.1 Spilogale gracilis
TTTCTGGTGGTAGAGTGGACTTCTCACATCGACACTCGCACAAGATTGGCAGATGTCAAGATCTAACGCCTGCCGGCCATCTTGGTCAGCAGTGACATCACAAGATCTTCTTCATGGCTTGGTCTAGTGTGAGGTTATTACTTCCCTACAACATCTGGATCTATTTATTCCTTCTTTCTCCAGACTTCTCCTTATGTTTTCATATTTTCTTACATGACCCACTTTTAATTACCACAGGGGAACAGGAATAACATATAGTTTTAAATCCCTAAATAATCCAAAATGTCTACACCCAAATAGAAGTTTACTAACTACAAATCAAATAAGAAAAAACATAACACTTTCCTTTATTTTCCCTAACTGACATCATCTGACTTTTGAGTCTGCCAACAGGTGGAGGTTAGAAGGGTGTGGGAAGAGCTCTAGTTAGTTATCAATTAAATATAACTTGGTTAATTCCAGTATGAAGCATTCTCTTATTGTCTCATCTTACCCCTGTGTCTAAGAAAGCCCCCATCTTTCAAAATGTATCTTCCCTCCCTATTTTCCTCACCAGGATGGCTCCTGAGCCCCAGGGGTAGGCATCTGTATACTGTGGTGATGGGAGGGCATGAATGGAATGATGGCCGACATACTGACCTCCACATCCTTGCTGTTGCCCATGAGGACACTGGGCCGATTGCTGATCGGCCGATTGCTGACCCTGTACCCCTGGACCTGCTTACCACTGTAGGTACCTGATCCCATCTGATTCTTTGGGAAATTGTGCTAACACCCACAGCTAGAGTCTGTTGTCCTTGAGGCATCCTCTGGCTGGCAAGTCTCACTTCATGATCTCTTACATATTTTCTGCTCCATTCATCCCCTGAGCATTTGCGTTCTCTTTGGGGGGCTGGGGAGACATATTTTCCCAGCTGGGTTCTCTGACCCCACAGGCACATGCTCCATTCCGTACCAATCTGTCTTCCTCCATGGTTCCCACCCTTCCTCCCCTCCACCATGCCAATGAAACTATTCTTTTCAAGTTCACTGATGACCTCCATATTGCCCAACCTAGTGGCCTATTCTCAGTTCTCATCCTATTTCCCATATCAGCAGGATCGGACAGTTGATTGTTTTCTCCTTGAATTATTTTCTTTACTTGACTTCCTAAAAATGTTGGTCTTCTCTAACTTCATTACCTAACAACTCTTCTCTGACTCCTCCCCTGACCTCTAACTGTGAGTGACCCAGGGCTCAGTCCTTGGGTCTCTTCTTTAATTCTCCTTTAAGCTCACTTCCTTGGTGTCCTCATCTAGTCTCCTGGCTTTAAATGGCACCTATACTAATGACTCCCAAATTTCAAGTCTCAACCTCTCCACATAGTCTAGATGATTCCAACATCCAACTGTCTAGTCCACAGTGCCATCTGAATAACCAACAGGCATCTCAAACCTGACCTGTCCACAATTAAATTCTGACCTTTCCACCTAAAGCCTGCCCCTTCTACAATTTTCTTCAATGCATGAAGTAGCGGTTCTCTCCTTTCAGTTCCTCAAGCCAGAATTCCTTGTCTCTTCTCCTCCTCTCAGGTCATCAAAACTCACCCATTAGCAATCTTGTTGGTTCTACCTTCAAAATATATCCAGAATCCACACTTCTCACTATTTTTGCCACTGCAGCTCTAGTCTATTTTTTTTATTCACTTCCAAGAGTGAAGTATTTTTTTAATTTAAAATCAATTAATTGGGGCACCTGGGTGGCTCAGTTGGTTAAGCGACTGCCTTCGGCTCAGGTCATGATCCCGGAGACCTGGGATCGAGCCCCACATCGGGCTTCCTGCTCAGTGGGAAGCCCGCTTTCCCCTCTCTCACTCCCCCTGCTTGTGTTCTCTCTCTAGCTGTACTTCTGTCAGTCAAATAAATAAAATCTTTAAAAATAAATAAATAAATAAAATCAATTGATTAACATATAGTGTATTATATTAGTTTCAGGGGTGGAGTTTAGTGATTCATCAGTTGCATACAACACCCAGTGCTCATTCCATCCAGTGCCCTCCTTAACGCCCATCATCATCCAATTATTCCATCTCCTAAACCCCTCCCCTCCAGCAACGCTCAGTATGTTTCCTAGAATTAAGAGCCTCTTATGGTTTGTCTCCTTCTCTGATTTCATCTTATTTTATTTTTCCTTCCCTTCCCCTATGTTCATCTGTTTTGTTTCTTAAATTCCACATATGAATGAAATCATATGATAACTGTTATTCTCTGATCGACTTATTTTACTTAACATAATACTGTCTTGATTCCATCTATGTCATTACAAATGGAAACATGTGCGGTTTTTTTGATGGCTGAGTAAAATTCCACTGTATGTATATAACACATCTTCTTTATCCATTTGTCTGTCAATGGACATCTGGGCTCCTTCCATATTGGGGCTATTGTGGACATTGCTGCTATAAACGTTGGGGTGCATGTGCCCCTTCAATTTGTATACTTTGGATAAATACCCAGTAGTGCAATTGCTGGGTCATAGGGTCATATTTTTATACGGGTCATATTTTTTAACTTCTTGAGGAACTTCCCTACCATTTTCCTGAGTGGCTGTACTAGCTTGCATTTCCACCAACAGTACAAGAGGATTCCCCTTTCTCTACATCCGTGCCAACATCTTTTGTTTCATGATTTGTTAATTTCAGCCACTCTGACTGGTGTGAAGTGGTGTCTCATTGTGGTTTTGATTTGTATTTATTTCCCTGATGCCAAGTGATATCTAATTCATTCCTACCTGTACCTGGATCATGGCATTAGTCACCTAGCTGGTCTCCTGCTTCGACGATTGCCTCCCTTCAGTCTATTCTCAATATAACAACCTTATTGGTTTCTTTAAACAAGGTCCTATACAATCTACTCCCAGCATTTCCCGCCACTGGGCCCCACCATTACCTCTTGGATCTCATCTCCTACCTCTGCCCTTCCTTCCTTCTGCTCTTCTCAGACCACCTTGGCTGGCTGCCTCACCCTCTTCAGGCATTTGCGCAGACACTGCCTTCTCAGTCAGGACTTTAATAACAACCCTAGTAAAAAAAAATATAAGCCCGCCCTAACCCCATTCTTCATGCTATCCAATCCCTTGCTTTGTTTTCTCATAGCATTATTTGTTTAAGCAATGGACATGTATTTTACATATTTGTATATTGTCCAGTTCTCTCAAAATAATGCAAGCTCATGATGTCATTTTACTGAAACGGTAGGTGCTCCCTAAATACTTGAGTATATTTTATTAATTCTAATATTCATGACCTCCCAGCCCCCAACTTGGGTTTTGATCTGCAGAAGAGGAACCAGGGTCCACATGTCTCACTACTTGCCTGTGTTCCTCATTTTCGCCTTCCTTAGAGACTTTAAGTGTGGCAGACTGAATAGTGGTATTTATCTCCACTTTTCCCCAAACTCATTTTCCAAGGTAAAAAGTCAATAGATAACATTTAAAATTTAAAAGTCAAAGTTACCTACAATTCTGTAATATGGCAGAAGATAAAGCAGAGTTGAGCGGTTGTCTCTGGGGAGTAAGAATTTGGGGATGGGGGAGTAAGAGATTATGCTGTTGAGTTTGTTGTTTTGTCTTTTAAGTTATAGGGTACATTTTGCAAAAATTTAAAAGAAACAGGTAAAAATAGAGTAATAGTAGGAGGTTTTAATATACTTTTTTCAAATCAGTGAGATCTAGGAGACAAGAAATAAACACAGACAGAGAGAGACTGAATAGTACAATCAACTCACTTGTTTTAGTTGCTAAAGAACTTGACATCCACTGAATGAAAGACATATAAACATCAATCATGTACATGACTGCAAAGAAAATCTCAAGAAGATATGGGAAGTAGGGATTTTATAAATCTCCTTCTCTATTAAGAGTCCAGTATGATTAGGAATAAATGATATATAAAAGGAGCTTCAGAAATTCCGAAATTCCCTTTTTCTCTTGACGGGGCCTAACTTTCAACAGCGCATTCCCTCTGGGGATACGATACATAAAAAGCTTCATTTGACAGTCACAGCTCAGCGATGACTTTGGTGTTCTAGCCAATGACTACCCAGCCCCTGAAGCACTGAGAGTCATTGATTAAAAGGATGAGGAGCCATATGGCATCTTGATTTAAGGGAAATAAAAAATACATTAAATAATTCCTAAAATATCATCTCCATTATTCATTAGTGTGGTCATTACTTTAAATCCAGAGCCGCAAAATGTCAATCAACCGATGGAAAGGACCAGAACTGTCAATCTTAGTTGTACCACTCTGTGCGTCTCTGGTCAACATCTCCGGAGCAGTGAGACAGTAAGATTCACCGATGGCTGGGATTTCAGCCAATTGCTGGAAAAAAATCTTTTTTTTTTTTTTAAAGATTTTATTTATTTATTTGACAGAGAGAAACACAGCTAGAGAGGGAACACAAGCAGAGGGACTGAGAGAGGGAGAAGCAGGCTTCCCGCCGAGCAGAGAGCCCGAAGTGGGACTCGATCCCGGATCTCCGGGATCATGACCTGAGCCGAAGGCAGTCGCTTAACCAACTGAGCCACCCAGGCGCCCCGAAAAAAAATCTTTAAGGTATCTGGATAAGTACTTCTCAAAGTTGTGTGTCAGTTAAAATGCATATTTCTGGGCCCCATCTCTGCCCAACTGAATCAGAATACATGGAAAAATAAAAAAAATCTGTTTTTCTGATGTGCTTTTTTGATGCAGCTTGAAAACTACTGATATACACAATCCACTAACAATAATCTCCCAATATCCCAGAGTGAACTAAAATCACAGAAGGAAATGGATTTAGCAAAGTAACTCTCTTTTTTGGTGGGGGCTGAGGAGGGTCTATTGCTTTAAGTTTAATTAAAATGAAAGTCTTAGGGCACCTGGCTGGCTCAGTTGGTTAAGCAGTTGCCTTCAGCTCAGGTCACGATCCCAGAGTCCTGGGTTTGAGACCCGCATTGCGCTCCCTGCTCAGCGGAGAGCCTGCTTCTCCCTCTCCCTCTGCCTGCCACTCTGCATACTTGTGCTCTCTTTCTTTCTCTCTCTGTCAAATAAACAAATAAAATCTTTAAAAAATAAAATGAAATGAAATGAAAGTCTTGGGGCACCTGGGTGGCTCAGTTAAGCGTCTGCCTTCAGCTCAGATCATGATCCTAGAGTCCTGGGATTGAGCCCCATATGGGGCTCCCTGCTCAGCAAGTTTGCTTCTCCCCCTGCCTCTCCCCCTGCTTGTGTGCATGCTCTCTCTCTCTCTTAAATAAATAATTAAATATTAAGGAAGGAAGGAAGGAAGGAAGGAGGGAAGGAAGGAAGGGAGGCTTAAGCATAACTATCTGACAGGCTTGACACACAATCATGATATTGGGTTATCTTTTATAATTCTGACTTTGACTCACTAGCCATTCTAGCAAAGGAAATGACAGAGTTTCAGCCTGACATGTGCCACCTGGCTTTCATCCACACGTCCCATGTTATGTCAACCAGCTCCCAACACCATATCTCCAGTCAGTGTCCCATAGGTGCAGGATGGAGATTCCCACCCCATTTGCTCATTATGTAGGAGTACCCTCAAAAAGAATGCCTTCCAACTAGAGGGTATTATGCTAAGCAAAATAAGTATCAGAGAAAGACAATTATCATATGATCTCACGTATATGACGAATTTGAGAAACAAGACAGGATCACAGGGGAAGGGAGGAAAAATGAAACAAGATGAAACCAGGGAGGGAGACAAACCATAAGAGACTCTTAATCTTGAGAAACAAACTGAAGGTTGTTGGAGGGAAGGGGGTGGAAGGGATGGGGTGGCTGGGGGATGGACACTGGGGAGGGTATGTGCTAGGGTGAGTGCTGTTAATTGTGTAAGACTGATGAATCACAGACCTGTAGCCTGAAACAAATAATACATCATATGTTAATTTTAGAAAAAAAGAATGCCTTCCCAAACTAGGCAAGATATTTCACAAAATAATAAAAGATGTTCATCAGTCTTTCAACTGGTAATTCCACTTTGAGGACTACGATCTAACGTTGCTCAGACTAATGTGCGGAGACCTGTAGCCCAGTGTGCTAGCTGTAGCAGAGCTCAGGACAGCAAACCATCAGAGTCAGCTGAAGTATCTGTGGCCATTGGACTTAAGTGTGTCTGCATATAAGAGAACATTTGAAATAATCATCACTCAACCAAACAGAAATGTATTTCTTTCTCACCTAACAGAAGTTCAAGGGAATGAGGCCAACCTCGGTGACACAGCATCTCGGTACAGCAGCGGGTGAGGCTCCTGTCTTGCCAATTGATCATCCTTAGGAAGTGGTTTCCATCCTTCAAGGCCCAGGGCACAGCCATGTTTGCTACATCCTCCCAGAGACCCCTCACCACCTGGGAGAGCAAAGGAAAAATGGGTGGAAATCTGGGCAACCAGCCACCTTTAAATCAAGAACAAAAATTAAGCTCAAAGGGACTTACTGCACTGGACCAGGTTTACTGGATTCAACTTAAAATTCATATTTTTCTACTACTTCTATATGGATGGGAACTTTCATGAAATTTGAATGAAAAATTTCTTTAAACTACATTTTCTCTGTTCACCTAAGTACAGTGGGAGTAAATTTACAAACCTACTATGTTGTGTACCTTTGGACAATTTAAAATTTTTATTTTAAAGTCTCCTTCAGATTGCTTTATCACCTCAGTTTTAGAGGTAGGGGACTGAATTCTCCTTCCAGAGTCCAAAGTGTTAAATGAGACAAAAGGATCCCACCTTTGGTGTTCCCCTTAAGTCAAATGATATCCTCCTTCCTGGGCCACAGGAATGTGTCTCACTCAATGTCTCTCTTGCATCTTCTACCCACAATGTCCTAGGATCAGTAGAGACCAGTTCTTCTTTTACTACCTCCTCCTATCTCTCAAGATTTCCCTTAGTACCAGGACCAGCTACCTAATTCTTGGAGTCCAGTGAAAAATGAGTAAGGGCTCCATGTTCAAAAATTATTAGGAACTTCAAGATGGTGACAGCAGACCATTAAACCAAGTACAGGGCCCTTCTAAGCATGAGACCTTGTGTGGCTGCACAGGATGCATGTCTACACAGCTGCTCTCAAAGCTGGCCCCACATCTACCCAAGGTCTTGAAGTGGTGGCTTTGGGGCTTTCATTCTCCCTACATAATAACTTCTCTCCTTTCCATTTCTGGCTTAACACTTAGACCTTACAACTGATTTGAATAACTTCTCTAGATCTAAAGGAGCCTGGACTTCAGGCTTACTTTCTTGTTGTGGAACTGAACAAAATTTAATTTGATGACAAAAGCAGATTAATGTCTTTTTAGAAAATACTGGGTGTTTCCTATCCCCTTTTCTAGAAGCCCTGCCAATCATACTGCAATGTAGGGCGAAAGGTTTTCAGGATAGGAAAACAGAACATCAGAAAATATTTTTTAAATAGTATTCTTGTCAAAAGGAAAAATACAAATCCCTTATCTAAGAATAGGCCTTATAAAACAAGAACAATTGGATTTGAAAAAGAAAGGAGTAGAAAGTCTAAAAATGAAAATATGCTCATTAAAAAAAAAAAAAAACCTGAAACGAGGATTACTGAATTGAGAACTTAAAAAAAAACAGGACACACAGTCCAGAGAAATAAAGAAAAATAAGACTATGAACAAGATGCTGTGGGCGCCTTGATGTGGGGTCAGTGAGTTAAGCGTCCGACTCTTGGTTTCGACTCAGGCCATGATCTCAGGGCCATAAGACCAAGCCCAGCATGAGCCTGCTTAAGATTCTCCCTCTCCCTTTCCCTCTGACACACACAAACCACTCGTACACTCTTAAAGAAAAAAAGAATATGAACAAGATGGTAAGAGATAGGGAGGAAAGAAGGGGGATGATTCAGTGTATTCCTGGTCACAATTCCAGTAGAACGGAATACAGAAACTTGGAAAGAGGCAATAAAGAGACAATTGATAAGAATTGGCCAGAACCAGGGCACCTGGGTGACTCAGTGGGTTAAGCCTCTGCCTTCAGCTCAGGTCGTGATCTCAGGGTCCTGGGATCGAGGCTCCTCTGCTCAGCAGGGAGCCTGCTTCCTCCTCTCTCTCCATCTGCCTCTCTGCCTACTTGTGATCACTCTCTGTCAAATAAATAAATAAATATCTTTAAAAAAATTTGCCAGAACCAAAAGAATTAGATTAAATAAGTAAAAAGTCATGCATAGGATAAGTAAGAACAACTAAAACGCATTGTAGTGCAACTACAGAATATTAAGAGAAAATCTGCAAATCAAACAGAGAAGGCAAATTATGTTAAAATGAAAAAACACACATTCAGACTTGCTACAGACTGATAGCAGACTTCTCAGAAGGAACAGATGCCAGAAAGAATAATTCCATCACCACAGTTGTTCAGGGGGGAAAACTTACACAACACAATTCTACCCACAGATAAATGATCATTCAAGAGTAAAAGTAATGTAAGTGCATTTTTTATACATCCCAAGCCCAAGAGAGCTGACCGTCACCAAAAGCACTACTGCAAGAGAGACTCCAGCACGAAAGAACAGGAAGCCAGAATGAAAGATGACATTCAAGAGCAAAGAAAAAGAAAACTGGTACAGAATACGCTAACAATTATAACCATTCATTTGTATTTAAGAACAAAGTAGAACTGAAACTCCAGACAACAGTAACATGAGAGTTTGAAGAGGGTTATTTGTAGTAGGAATGAAATAAGCTTAATTCCTCACCAGTTTAGAAGGAGAAGATAAATTAACTTTAGTATTTATTTTAAAATACCATGAGTTGTGTGTAACAGAATTGTGAAGGTACCTACTCAGGAGCTAGAAATAGAGTGTGTTAACTTTCAAAGTAGGAGAGAAGGGGAAAGAGAGAAAACTCGATCACTCCATCAAAGAGGAAAAGGGGGCAGGGAAGCCAACAAGATCAAAAAACAAAGCAAACAGATACAAACTAAAATAGTATAAGTAATTCCAAATAGGTCACATATCATAACTGATACCCTCAAATAAGACTCATTCACTAACAGAGACCTTTACAGGTAAGTCAATGTTAAGTGAGAAAAGCAACCTGGAATATAATATATCCCATCACACACACATATGCTAGTACATACTGTCATTCGATATGTAAGAATGCACAGTAGAAGTATTGAAAAGTATTTTATGAATACAGCCTTGGGGCACCTGGGTGTCTCTCAGTTGGTTAAGCGTCTGCCTTCAGCTCAGGTCATGATCCCTGCTCAACAGGGAGTCGGCTTCTCCCTCTGTCCCTCCCCCTGCTCATGCGCTCTCTCTCTCTCTCTCAAATAAAATAAAATATTATTAAAAAAAAAAAAAGAATACAACTTAAACTCATCTCTGGAATGAGACAAAACAAAATGAGGGAAAAAAAGACTTCAATTTGATCTGAAATGTTTTATACTTTTATTTAAAAAAAAAAAAGACCAAAAGCAAATATTATAAAATGCTAATAGACTTTGAGCATACAGGTTTTTTACTACTCTTCATACTCTTCTGCACTTCTTAAATTTCAAAAATTAAAAATAATTAAACAAAATAGAAATCAAGATGGGGAAGGGAAATGAAATCTTTTAAATATCTCAGAAAATATTTAGTGCTTATTACAAGTAGTAGAATATATATTTGAAAACACAAAAATACATTTCTCTAAGAATTTATTATTCAGTTTTACAGTGATTGAAAATGAACTTTCCACTAATTGGTCAGAACTGGGAAGTTTTCATAGGCAAAAAGAGCAAAAAGTATGTAATCAGGGTTGCCTAATGATGGACATCAAAGGACAATGAAAGGTTTTGTTTTGGACAAAATATTGTGGTTCCTCGAACTAGGGAGCAGAAAGCAGTACCCAAAGGACTCTCTGTCATTTATTGATGAGCCTTAAGTTTTTAAAATTAGTTTCTGAGCCTCTTCAAAGAATCCAATTTTATCTCCGAGCTAGAAATCTGGAGCACAAAGTTGTCATTTTCAGAGAAAATGAACGCACAGTTTTCTTTAAAAAAAAAAATTCAGGATTCTGAATCTGAGGGAAAAAATTACAGTGCTTCTACTTGAGTTGTGTCTTAGATCTAAGAAGTTTGATTTAATCCCCAGAGGCTTAATAGCTGTTCCTGGTTAAAAAATAAATAAGCGAGACCATTTTGTAAAATACCTTCCCTTTCATAAAGGAAGTGTTCAGTTTCAACTATCGTGTTCATGAAGTCAGATTCACAACTACAGGAGATTTTTGTAGTTATAAAAGAAGCTTGTCTCCGTTCACCCTATTTCTCCTTTAAATAAAAAATGCAGCCACTGTATTGAGCTTTTCTAACATCAGTAAAGCTCAGGCAACACCCAGAAGTGCCCTCTTTGGGGTGGCTAACTGATTTTCTCAAGGTCATGCAGGGATATGGCTCAGGAAGAAGGGGAAAACCTTAGGTTTGCCTGTGACTAGTATACTTATACTGGGCTCTTTGTGTGAGATCCCCTGGTCGCTGATCTCCAAATTATAAATAGCTCACAATTCACCTTGGGTCCTTTTAGCCTGTGACAGTATGGGAACATGAATGGCTGAGGGATGGTAGGGCATATGCCGAGCAAAATCAAGAACCCTTCCTCATCCTCAGTATTAAAGAGCACAGAATGGTAACCAAATAGCCATTTCTCTAGATGACCACTAGAGTGAATTCTGTCTGCATTAGGCTGTCTCTGTGTATGGAGGCCACCCGCAGGCTTTAATGGGCATAGAAATTACCAGGATCGAGGCAACCAGAGGGGACATGACCAGGACCACGGCAGGCTGAAGGGCTAGGTGTCGTGTTGGGCAGTTCAGCTTACCTTGCCGCCTTTGTGCCAAGAAACTCTGGGAAACAACACTCGGATGGAAGGCTAAAAGAATCATTTGGCTATAAATTAATGTTCTCAGGCATTGGCTAAAAATGAATACTCTTTGGTGAACCACAGGAAGATTTTGTGAACCTTTAAAGGAAAAATATATCCCATGGTGCACAAACAAGCACTGTTTTCTACACCTTTAGCAGGTGAAAAGTAACAACCCTTCAAGCTGAAATGGGAGGGGGGGGGGTCCCTGCACTTGTTCAGAGCTCCAGTCCTTAATGGTTTGTTGGTTCAGTGGTTTGGTCAGGAGGTTAGTTAGCTCTCTGGAAAGATATGTCAGCCTGGGGAGGGGCCACCTCCCAAGACTCAGTTTTCTCTTTGATCCCTGAATGAATGAACAGCTGCCCCAATCTCTCTGTTTTCTCCAACTCTGAGAAGCACCCTGTCCTGACATCCCTATGCCATTAAAGGCTAAAACTGTTGAGGCAAAGGTAACCAGACTTCTGTGCCCCATCAGTCAGGTAAAAGCACAGGCTGGGTGCAGACTTCTGCAGCCAAGCAACCCCTCAAAGCCTCCACCGTCTTGATGTGCATGAAACTGCTTTCTATCTGCTCTGCCTCTGTGAAGCCTCAGACCTCTGACCTCAGGTAGCTTTCTTTAAAAGATTAGGAGGAGAGGTGTGGGAGTTCACCAGCACCAAAGCTAACCAAGTCTACTGAGCCTCAGCGTTCCAAATTCAGGGGCCAGGGTTTGTCTCCGGACTCAGCCCAGCTCAAAAACAACTAAGGCATTTCCAGAACTGTCTATGGGCACTGGCCAAAGGGCAGCATGTGTATCTGTGGTTGCCAACAAAACTAAGGACTATCCTCCGAAGGGTGTCTCTCAGCAGGTCCAACATCAAGAAGTTACCAAAACACATCCAAATTTGGGGTAGGCTGGAGTCTGGGATGGTCCTGAGACAGACCCAGACCCGTCCCCTAAACTGCAGAATGGAAGAGTGTTCAGCTGCTTCTCCTCTGGCCTGATGATCCCCTGCACAGAGACGAATGTTCCGAATTACGTGTGCTGTACTTAATTTGACACCTGTAGCTGTTGAATTGTGGTGTTTTTTTTTTCTCACAGCCTCAGCTGTACCAGCTCAGGAAAACTCCGAATACCTAAGAGGCCTTTCTAGAAGGGTATCATGCTAACCTCACAAGTCAGACAATGACAAGCAAAAGTGCCTGACTGCAATCAGGTGCCTCAGCTGAAATGCCAAACTTCCTAAGCATTTTCTTTGTAAGATTCAGTTCATACTCTGAAACTAGGGTACCTCTCTTTCTTTATGCTGTGGGGAGAATGACAGAACATCCTGTCAGCTGGCAGGAGGCCCCTAGCCAGAGTCACGTTCCTAAATGAATAGGTGATGATTCCCCTCCCTTTCACTATATTTAACACAGTTGTACACTCTGGCTTGGAATCTTGTTCTTCATAGGCAATATTGCCTGTAATCACTGCTTGCCTTCAAGAACCCATCTGCCCCACCTCATTGAAGCCCACACCCAATGCATGGCGCCGTCCCTGCACAGCTGCACTCATGCAAAGCGATAACACTGTTCATAGGGCTTCCTCAGGCCTCTCTCCCTGGGGTCCTGGGACCAGGAGATCAACCTCACTGGCAAGTATGGGATGATGCATAAGTTTTCCATGATCTCCCTGGTCAAATGTCATTTTCTCTCCAGGAAGATATGCTACAATTCCACCTTCAAAGAACCATTCCTTTGGCTGAAGGCACTGTCATCTCCAAGAGTTCCTGGAAGCAAAGGAGCAGAGGCGAAAGTGTCCCGACTTTGGAGTTGGACAGATCCAAGTCCCAGGAAAAACTGTGCTGCTTATCAACTGTGAGACTGTGGGCCAGATACCTAACCTCCTGGAGCCCCGGACTGGCATTATGTAAACCCAAGAACTTCAGAGGCCATATCTACTTAGGCAATATATCCAGAAGACTAAACTTATGCCTGATACAGTGTAGATCCCAATGATACAGATATCACATTAAATACAAGCACTTCCAGGAGCAAAGTTATTAATAACTTTGCATTACCATTACTTTGTAATGGTATCTAGACTAGCTCAAAACCAAGTACAGAATTAAGGGGGAGTTAGAACTAGTGACACGTCATAGCCCAGGAGCTGTAAGAAGGTTCTGAGAACAGAAGGGTAGGAAGAAGCAGATAGCCTTATTACCTTTCTAATCTGGCCCTCTGTGTGTTCCCCGTCCTATAACAGAGACACTGACTTGGTGAGACTGTCTGCCTAGTATCACAGTTAATTGAGCGAGAACCAGAATTAGAAGCCATACTCTATTTCTAGCCCTGGGCCCTTTTCCCCAAATACACTGATAAAGGGGTCAGTAGTAGCAAAACACAAGGTCAGGAATCAAAAACCTACTTTTAAACTAGAAAGGAGCATTGGAAAATCCCTGAGGGTAACACAATGTTCTGTGACTTGACTGGTGTGTTGGCTACGGTTACACAGACACCTTCATTCATCAAAATGCATCAGCTGGATACTTCAGCTCCATGTGTGGTATGGCATGCAAATACACCTTGCAAACATATATAGACTTTCCAGCCCCAGCTCTGACACCAATGGGTGGTCTTGGCCAACTTAGTTCCCCCCGCCCCGGGCCTCAGTTTTCTTGTCTTTATGATGAAGGGTTATAATTAGACAAAACCTAACATGCCTTCCAGATCAACACTATAATATGGTAAACAAGACCTCTTCCCTTCATTTCAGCCACTATTTTATTCCCACTGGGCCCTGCAGCGGGCTCAGAGAGACAGGCATACAAATATAATATGGGGGGAGTGGGAAGTAACAATGGCATGGGCAGGGTATCTTGTGTCCTTCTACTGTATCATTAACTTTCCAGCCACACTTTAAAGAACACGACTGGTTTTCCACAGGGATCCAGCAATGCAACGTAAGTGAGGTTCGGGATGAGGATGATCTGGCCCCTGACAAGTTGTATCTGCCACCAGAGATAACAACTTTCACATGGAGAGTAGAGAGAATGTTTCCTGGACAATGGGAATGACTGACAGATATTAAACGGGAGGAAATTGAAGTCTCTGCCAAGTTTCATGATAAAATGCTATTTCTCACGGTAAGGTCAAGCTGTCTCTAGGGCAGCTACTGCTTTTATAATGCAAAGGGAACACGGCAGATTCAATAGCGCGCATCAGGCTTTGCAAAGAGGATGTGATCAAAGGCCACTTGCTTCATTTATAAATGAAACTGAATGACTATTACAGCAATAAAAATCATCAAGGATGAACTTGGAATTTGCTGATGAACTAAAAGCTGAGAAACATCAGTAAGAAAATCTCTAAAGGTTTGATCCCGAAGTCCTTTGGATGTAAAATGTCCACTGATGCTTTCAAGATTACATACAGAAAAGGAAGGTTAAATTGGACTTTCATGGGAGAGCATCAAACCAGCAAGCTACAGCTGGCATTATTATAAGGTATTAATGAGTGCTTAAAAAGGTGGAATGCACTCACTCATTAAGTCTTGTGGTTTCCAAAGACTAGGAATCTAAAAACAAAACTTAATGTGTCTGAATCATTGAGTATTATGCAAATAGGACAGAAACAGAAGTCATATTTTGGTCTCAAGTTGCATTAAAAAAGAGAACAGCATTTGTTCCCCATTTGTAACGTCTGGGGAACCCCCTGCGATGGTTAGTTTTATGTGTCAACTTGACTGGACCACAGGTGCTCAGATGTTTGATTACACATTATTCTGACTATGTCTGTACGGTTTTGGATGAGATTAACATTCGAACTGGTAAAAGGAGTGAAGCAGACTGCCCTCTCTGAGGTGGGTGGGCACCATCCAATCTGTTAAAGGCCTGAATAGAACAAAAAAGGCTAAGAGAGTTCGCTCTCTCAGCCAGACTTCTTCAAGCTGGAACTGCCAGCGCCTACCTTCAGACTCAGACGTGGACGGGAAGTTTGGTTCTCCCGCTGTCAGGCCTTTGGAATCAAACTCAACCTATAGCGTCAGCTCTCCTGGGTCTTCAGCTTGCCTACTATAAAAGTTGAGAATTTTCACCATCTACAACTATGGGAGCCAATTCCTTATACTAAACCTCTTCAGACGTGTATGTTCTGGGTACTACATACACACACATACACACATGTTCACATATGTTGTGCATCCATGCACATACACAGAACCAGTAGGATATATATATGTGTGTTTTTCTGAAGATCTCTAACAGACTCCCGCAAACAGTTCACCAACTGATTCATGTTGACATCATTCAACATTTTGGGGATTAGATATGAAAATTTACATTAAGCATAGCCTCCAGCACTCGTCCTTCTAGGAATTTACCTACAGAAATTCTTGGACAGGCATGCAAAGAACCAAGTATAAGTATCAGGGCCACCATGTGGTACAATGTCTGATTCAGAGGCACCACTATCACTGAGGCTATGTCAATGGTACCCCTGAAGCATCACAAGGACATCCACTATAATGTTGTTTGAAATGGCAAATAACTCAGAACAGTGAAAATTTCTACCATGGAGGATGATTAAATAAGTTATGTTACATCTGTATGATAGGATAGTGTGAACATTATGCCTCTGTTGAAAAAAAGGGAGGTCTACCTATATGATCCGATAAGGACAGATGTCTAAATTAAGAAAACCAAGGGCAGAACAATGTAGACTATGTTTTCATATGTGTGAATACATGTTCACACACACACAGAAAATTTCTGGAAGGCCATATGAAATATTAATACTAGTAGTTGCATAGCCTTTTTTAGCATGTGTATGTGTTTACCGTGGCCAAGTGTTACTTTTGTAATTAAAAAAAAAAAAAAACTAGATCCATATCAAAGTCCATCCATTCCCTCAATAATTCAGGGTTATATACTAAGCAGCGCGCTAAGTACCTCCCCAAAGTGAAGTGCTCATTGTCTACGGAAAGTCTCTACTTGGTTACTGTTCTTGGTAGTATCCGTGTTGTCGCTGTTGTGATGGCATTCAGTAAATATGTATGAGGCGCCCACCATGTGCTGGTACTCTTCCAGGTGCTGAGTACATACTAGTGATGAAAAAGACAAAAACCTTTGCCGTCACGGTTCGTACAATCTACCTACAGAGACCAAAAGTGTTGCAGTCTGTGCACCACATTCACGTGGCCATGACATCCCTCATCCAAGCAGTCACCCCACCAATGCTCTCGGAGGGAGGCCACAGGGGTGCGTGTGTGCACAGACGGGGCTGGGTTACGTCTGGCTGACGTTCACATCAACAAGCCTATACAGCGAGGTCTCTATTCAGAGCAGATGAGATAAGCGTGTAAAAGGTCCCTGTAATATGTAAAATCCTCGGAACAGGCAGAGTGATCTTACAGAACTCCGCAGGGGCTATGCCTGCTGCTGCTGCCCCCGCTCCTCCACTCCAAATCCCTCCAGGATGGCTGCAACTCAGCACGCAGCTAGGTTCCTGCATCCCAAGCTGCTGGAGTTGAAGGGATGGCTGCGTGCCTAGGCCTTAAAACTTGTCACTAGTCTCACCCTTGACATTTCCATCTGGTAAGACCACAGCGGGTTATAAAGACAGGAGGCTTGCATAGTTCACCGAAGGGAGGTTACAAGTCCCTCCTCACTCCGGATTGCCATCCTACTTACCATCTCTGGGGGCTGGAGGAGGGCTCCTCCCCACCGAGTCAAGTGCTACCGTCGTTCCAGGATCTACCAGACCCCATGTCCATGCAAGCCCACAGCTGTGCACACCCACAGACAGACAAATGAGTCTCCCCGCGCACTGGCCTCTTCACAACCTCTTTCACTAGGATCCATGCTGGGGTGGCTGGAACTGACATGGGCCTCATCAGACCTTCGATTTTCCTTCCTGCTTTGATCTTGCAGATTCACCTGAACTGCTTTTGGAACCCTAGCCTGAGGCAATCAGAGACAGCTCTTACCCTCCTTTATAGCCAAGAGCAGAACAGATTTCTGATTGTTATTTCTACTGTACTGAGACTTAGCCCTACAGTCTTTCTGGCTGACTCCTCTGAGTAGCTACTGCTCACCTTTTATCACCTTATAACGATTCCCTCCCATCTGTAGAGGAATAGTAGCTTCTGATCAGTGACAAATGGTTTATTTAACATTTTATAGAAAGAACTTGGGAGTGCACAGTTCCCATAAGATGCCAAGACCTGGATTTTAATTTAATTTTAGGAGTAAAATTTATTTTAAAGGGTAGAGTTGCCTGCTTTGGCCCTTGGGAGTACAATAAGTAGACATTGATTTCTGCGGAAGTTAACATCAAGAATTATTGAGCTGAGAAGTGCAGGCTGCCCTGGTCTCCACCTCAGTCAATATTTACCTTGAAAAATAATTAATCTTGATGTTAAATAAAAGCGAGCACCAATGTATGTTATTACTTGTTCCATAATGAAATAAATGCTGAAAAAAATATACACATACATACATAATTTTAAAGGAGTACCAGAACTGGCAAAAACTTAAATTACAAAAATTAAAGCCCACCAAAGAAATTCCTCCATCTTCTAATGAAGTAACTCCACCAACTTACTCACACTTACTCACTTGCCTCATGCGGACACTACTCTTTGCTCCCAAGGAGGCAGCAGGTTTTAAAACACTAGAGGCGTCACCTAGTATGATTGCCCCCTTCCCCAACCCCTCCCAGCTTTTAGATGGCTTGACATAGAAGGGTCCTGTGTCTCAATGTGTCTTTCAAGAGCGAAGAGGAACAATAAAAGAGCACATAACTGAGTACATTTGGCTGTTACAAGAAAAACAGGACACATCTCAGAGACACTGTCATTCTCACAAGTCCACATGCATCTGCACCCAGAAAATACACACTGAGTAGCTCAAACAAATGTGGCTGATGGCTCAGAAGGCTACTGCAAATATTACTAGTAATATTCAATTGCTATCATTTAAATCACATGCATGAAGCTCTTGGCATTTACCATGTCAACTTTGGCCTTTCACAAAGATTATCTCGTTTATTCTTTACCTTCACCCCAGGAAGTTGATATCACTGGCCCTGTCTTAGACTTGAACACAAACCAAAACAAAACCCTCACTCCTGAGAATGGTGCTGCTGGCCATGGTGGCTGCTGACAGCTCCCAGCTGCCCCTCTTTGGGAAGTGGCCTCTGAAGAAGGGAGCCGCTTCACCCAAGGTGATACTCCTCCCTTCCTGGGCGCAGCCTTTCTGTAATAACCAGTAGATGGCCTGGCCCTCCTGTCTTCAGAAAGGACCCCTCTGACAATCCCAGGGATCGTCTGAAATCTCTCCTGCAACTGTATGGCAGTTCAACTTCTTCTCCATCCTGCTTCTCTCACTTCTTAAAGCTGATGTTCCCTTTCCCAGGGAACCCAATCTAAGACAACAGTTCCCATCAAAAAACAATCTGATGCTTGGAGTCTTTCTCTTCCACATAGAGTGCAGCAAGGTTCTGCATGCAAGGAGATTTAGATTTGCAAAGCTGTGGTGTGTGAACCATTCCGTCTTTGATGACTCACCTAAGGGGCCAAGATCAATCCTGGGATAGATCCCGGCTGGAAATTCAAGCTTCCAGATCCCTGCATTCATTATGAGCCACTCTGAAAGCAGTCCTGACTTGATCTTGCAAACATATAGTGAGAAAACTAGGCATCAAAGTCGCTGGAGGCTCCTAACAACTCTTCCTGACCTAGTTGTAACATGATCATTTTATTACATCTTAAAACCCTCAATTTGATTAAGTATCAGTAGAAAATCTACAACTTAATTTGAAGCCCTTATCCTGATGGTAAAGGGAGGGGCCATATAATCTTTCAAGTTTTCGTTTTGTTTTTGCCAATTAGGAATGTTACCTCTCTTCTCTCCATCTAAAAGGAATAAAATGTGTAAACAGTTTAATGAGAAAAATCTAAGTGCAATTCCAACGATTCACCGATATTCTCTTTCCCACTGGTAAAGCAGAAATAAGCAAGAGATGAATGGTCAGTGAAGGAGGATACATTTATTTACATGACACTGAATCATTAAAAAGTACTAATCAGTCCCCACCACCACAATAACCCCATGTGCCTCGAGAGGCAATGCCAAGACAAGAACTAAAATAACTCATCGTGTATCAAACTCTTTTCTCTGAAACCTTAAGAGATTCTTTAAATGTGTTTTTGCCATGGATTTTTTTCCTTACTTTTTTCTTTTTTAATTCCTTCTTTTTATCTTTCTTTCATTCTTTTAAAAAGAATATTCTCTCAGCTAGGAAGGAAAGCAAACTCTCATTTTTCTGCTGACTGGCTTGTGCACAACTGGAAATTATAAAAGAAATTGCTGTATCATTGATGTAGTAAGAAAACAGGAAGACAATTTTCATCCCAAAATGAGCCTTCTCAGCTGAAGCTCCCTTTGTAGTTGATGACCACACGCTTTCCATCTCGGCATGGGGCCAGTTTTATTAAAATCCTATAGCAACAGCTTATTTTTCAAACAACACTCAAAAGAGACACTTTATGATGAATTTCCTCTAAAACTGCTCATGGTCATGTGTTTGGCACCTTCAAGAACTCCAGTGGGAAAGGGATCTTACTTCACAGGGGCAAAGTCCGGATGTGATTCTTCGATGAAAAGCATTTGTTGGGCCCTTAGGTAATGCTCAAGCAAAGAGGCAGACAGGCACAAACGCTCAGAAAAACCCAGGGAGCCAGCTCTCTGTACACCACTTCACTGAGTAACAAGAGTAAACTCTGTGGGACCTAAAGAGCTGGCCAGGAAGTTGAGCTATCATGCTGGAGAATGATGGGAAAACCTAAAAGATGCCTATATTTGGGAAAATGGATCAGACTCCTATTGATGAGTTAAGGAAGAAAGGAGAGAAGAGGGTAGCAAAGGAGAAATACCGTACTGCAAAGAGAAGATGAAGGCCAAAGAAAAAGGAAAGGTAGAGGAGCGAAGAGAGGAAAGAGGTGGACCCTGATCCCTTATTTACTCTGTAATTTGGAGATCAGTTCCACTAATCCCAAAAGAGAGTCTTGATCTAGAAAACCATCAGTAATAGAAAAACCAATAAACCAATACACCAAAGATGGTCTTAAACAGCCTGACTGCTTTAGCACCAAGTAACTAGAGAACGTAAGGGCACAAATGATCAAAATTAGCCTGCCTCCATCCATTCACTGTCTTACCTACGTATTAATCTGTGACCAAATGCCCCTCACACACATACACGCTGTAAAAGAGTACAAGAAAAAAATCTGCAATTGAGAACAAAGAAAGTAGTGACAACTTTTATTTTATAAAAAAGTAATAATAATAAATAATAAAGTGATTAAACTCCCCCAAGCATATATAAGGAGCACAGAAATCAAACACAAATTTTGGAGAAATTCCACATACTGCAGTAGCAACAGTCCTGTCCCACAGAAGTTTCTCAGTGTCTAAGCTGTTAGCACTGGAAGGCACCTTAACGCTCAGCTTCTCCAACACTGTTCAACCCAGACTAGATTCTTTCCACCTCTTTCAAATCCCCGACAAATAGGTGCTCAACAACATTTCCAAGTACACTGGTTTTTCAGCTGTATCTTGGCTCTACCCATAGGAAGTTCACTTAAGTCTTCTGCTCTGAGAATACAAATATACAAATATGCTACTAGCATTGATCAACCCTCTGTACCGGCTAAAACAATATCACAAGGGCAGGACGGCTGGTGAAGCTGACAGCCTGGGTTATAACAGCCTGTGGCAGATCTGCGCACGAGCCCCCCACAGTGTGAGCAGGTACAAGAAGCACAGCAAGATTCCCAGGCCGATATTACAAAAGGTTTTTGTGATCCGCAAACCTTTGCTTAAATTCCCCTTTAGTAACTCTGGTTTGGCAGCAGTCCAGATAGAATTCCCATAGAGAATTGCATATTAAATATTGGAAACATACAGAGTTGACACAAAATACATGATCAAGTCATAAAATCTGCCCTCCCAGGTTGAACCTTGGCTCAAAATCTAATGGAATTCTCAGGGCTCTCTTTGTGAGAGTGGAAAATCTTAAGATATCTGAAGAAACCCTTGGGTTTACTGAAGAACTCGTACCAAATAGGACAGTCAATCCCTTTCCAAACCTCTGTAGGCCTCTGGTCTCTCTCTGAAGTGAATTCTGAAAGTTTAGATGAAGCTGAGGACCACAGTATTTTTAGTTAACATTAACAAAGTCCTTCCTCTAGAAGGGTAAACCTCAGGTGAGATATTTGGCCATATTTTTTTAAAGATTTCGTTTATTTGACAGAAACACAGCCAGAGAGGGAACACAGCAGGAGGAGTGAGAGAGGGAGAAGCAGGCTTCCCGCGGAGCAGGGAGCCCGATGTGGGGTTCGATCCCAGGACTCCAGGATCATGACCTGAGCCGAAGGCAAACGCCCAATGACTGAGCTACCCAGGAGCCCCAATTTGGCCATTTTTAAGTGTGAAGGTCCTCTAATGAGAGATTGGTTACACTGCTTAAGTAAATGACCACTTTTTCAGGCAAAAGAACTGTGTGCTTCCAATTAAAATCATGGTATAAATGGTGCTCACAATACATAATTAAATGAGTAAAATCAGGTTATGAAATAATAACCTTAATATAACCTCATTCATTGCTGTCTGAAAAATGTCTGTATATGAACAGAAAAATAAATGAGAAGTTCCAATATTCCAAAATGCTAACAGTTTAACAGTGACTATGATTATTCTCTAAAAATGGGATCATGCTTTTCTTTTTTATTTTCTTCTTTACATTTTCTACATAATTTATATATTTTTTAGATCTTTACGTTGTCATCACGTATTGCTTCCAAAGTATGAAAACTATGAAGTTTTGAAATGAAAAGAAGTGAGATGTTCTTAACTTACAAGAAAGCTCCCTATCCTTGGAAGATGATTTCTTTTTTTTTTTTTTTAAGATTTTATTTATTTATTTGACAGAGAGAAACACAGCCAGAGAGGGAACACAAGCAGGGGGAGTGAGAGAGGGAGAAGCAGGCTTCCCGCTGAGCAGGGAGCCCGATGTGGGGTTCTATGCCAGGACTCCCACCTGAGCTGAAAGCAGTCGCTTAACCAACTGAGCCACCCAGGCGCCCCGGAAGATGATTTCTTTATAAAAAAGAAATTTCCCTCTCTGGAAGACTCTGTTTCTACACAGGTCCTTCCCAGTCACTATCACCAAAAAGCAGTTCTGGTTTCCGCAGGCATGCTGTGGAGTGTCGTGTACGGGGCAGGAGAGGCAGGTAAAAGAGAGATGGTTTAAGCATGTGTAGAAGCCCATATGTGGATGAGAAAGATCAAATCGCACATAATGAAAACTGTGCTGCTTCTCGATCCTGACTTGCTCCCGTGGAGGGACAAAAGCTGAGAAACCACGAACAGCACCGAACATAGACAACTGATCCACTCACTAGAGTCCTGCTCCAGTTCACCCCACTTCCCCAACTGCCAAAATATTTCTTTTCCAGAATACAAGGGGAAAATCACTTCATGCTTCTTTTATTGAGTATCTAAAATACCACCACCACGTATTCATTGGAGCTATCAGAATCTTCATCTAGTATGCAACCCCACCCCCTTCCACCAGGGTCAAGAAGCTAGAAAGTGCTGGGCACGCCTACGTTCACAAATTAGAGTCTATTACAACATCACAATTAATCAATTTAATCAAATTTCTTTGTTTCAAACTCAGAAACTTTCAGGTTTCATTCAAAAGTGTAGGAGAGAAAACTGGCAGGCAGGAGAGGTCCTAGGAAATACTCTAGTGGGGAACTGAAGCTATGATCTTGGGTCTGAGAGTCCTGGGCACCCAGAAAAGAGGAAGAAATAGGCCAAAGGGGCTGCGGAGAACATAGGAAGGGTGTAAGTGTGGTTAAAGATAAACTTCACAATTTCCTGAGGCTCTATCCTGTCCTTATGTTGTATTTAGTCAACCAAAGAATATCAGACCACTTGAATCTTTTAGATGGATTACTCTGATCATATATCCAGCCCAAATTATTATCTTCCAGTAATTTAAAATAGAAAAAAGAAATACTGAATTTCTTCTATTGGCTGCCTAAACCTGAATGCTCTCGAGTGAGTCCAATTCAACAAGTCAAAAAGTGGGAAAATCTCACAACCTTTTCTTGGGATGGGAGGGGAAGGGGTCTATACCATGCCAAATAATTGGTTTGACTAGATTTTTCCTGCCTGAGATGACCCATAGTTTGGGTGTCATGAAGACACAGCCTCTCTGTTTCTTTCCTGAACTCGGAGAAGGAACGTTCCATTCCACGCAATTCATGAATTTTAAAAACCATGAACCTTCCTTCACATTCCGGAGGAACACAAACGTTTTCCTGTCAGAGGGCTGTTTTGAGCATAAATGCTCAAGTGATTGCGATGGTGACAGGGAGAGGCCTTTCAGACTAAGTCTTTGTTCTGAGCTGGCTGGAGGCTCCAGCAGTAGGACTGCCAGTAGGGTTTGGACATATGGTTGAGCACAGAGAGAAGGGACTGAATTTACCAACCACCAACTGCCATAACGGCCCCGTGTCTGGAAAATGGCCAACTGTTGAGCCAACCGCCAGGGCTACCATGTTGTCATTAGACAGTGAGCCAACAGAAAATTACAGGACCATGGAAGACCGCTGGCTCCCTCTTGTGGTGGAGCACAATGGCCAAGGCCTGCCACTTCTCTGGTAGAAGGGCATCCCTGAATTCCCTGAACAAAGGATGAAGCACTTTCTGGAGCAACCTCATCAGCCCATTTGAATAGTGGCCTCTATCTACACCTTCCCAAAATGCTAACACCTACAGCCTTCTAATTTTGATGACAAAAATCGTACCGCTCCAACTCAAAGCTCTCCAATGATCTTCCTTTGCCCTTAAAATTAACTTCCAAAATCATGATGATGGCTCGTAAACCTCTAAAGGTCTATCTCCTGCCCACCTCTAAACTGTCACTCTCCCCCTCACTTTACATTTCCTGAACTCTCTCCCTTTGGTGTTTTCACACTTTTTTTTTTTAAGATTTATTCATTTGACAGAGAGAAACACAGCTAGAGAGGGAATACAAGCAGGGGGAGTGAGAGAGTGAGAAGCAGGCTTCCACCCAGCAGGGAGCCCAATGCAGAGCTTGATTCCCGGACTCCAGGATCATGACCAGAGCTGAAGGCAGATGCCTCATGACTGAGCTACCCAGGCCCCCTTGGTGTTTTCACCCTTGATCACTGTCCCTATTAGAAATAACTGTGACTTCCCTTCTCCACCTTCATCCCTTCTCATCTGGCTAAATCTAATACATGTCTTCAGACTTAACTTAAATACCACCTCTTCCTGGAGGCCTTTCTTTGTCCCCTAGACTGGATCTCTGTTCAGTCTGAACTGAGCACCTGAATGTCATTACCTAGGCACTCATCACACTCAGGCATAACTATCTCTTTAACATCTTTCTTCCCTACTACAAGATGTTCTCTACAAGGGCAGATATTGTGTCTACTGCTTGCCCCTTTATCCTCCATACCCAACACACAGACGACAGATAATCAATTGAGAGAATATGTTTGAAGCAGTAAATTCTAAAATGGGAAAAAGAAGTAAAATATCAATACACCAAGGAAAATATTATCTTAAATTTACAGCGAGGAAAGTGAAGTTCAGAGAGGTTTGTGCGGCTTGGCCAGTGCTACAAGGGAGAATGTGTCAAACCCAGAAGTCACACCCAAGCGTAATTCCAAAGCCAGTGAACTTTCTACCACATGATGCTTCCTTTTAGGGAGCCCAAGTCAGTCACAGTCAATTCTTGTTTATTCATCAATGAAAGCATCACATGGTATTAGTACTCTCAAATAGTGAATATGCCTGAAGTCATTTCTATTGGGCTTTACATAGTATTTCTTTTAGGTGGTGCTTTTCTCTTCCATTTTAGAAGGGATTTCTTTTGATGTTCTCAGTATCTCCAAAGGAATATCTAAGTTATCCTGAGAAGCCCTTACCAGTGAGCTTTCCAACCCAGAGGTAACAGAGCGTCACAAGGCACAGAACAGAAAGAACATTAGGTTAGGGGTCCACAAGACCCCAATTCTAAGGCAAGGGCTAGCCCAAGCATGAAGAACTTCATGTTTCTGAAACTTGTCTCCTCATCTTTAGAAAGAAAATGGAAGCATGTACTAGAACAAATTTTTAGGGACCCTCTGTTCTCAAAGCCTACTCTCATTTAAAGTGGAGGTGATCTCTATAAACTTGCTTTTTTATACTTGCATAAGGCAGTTCATTTTGTTCGGTATTAAGAGAACTCCTCAAACACTTCAGTTTAAAAAATAAGAATCTTGTTTAGCAAAATATTAATTAAATAGAGCAAACAATGCCCAAAAGAATATTATCTTTTTTTTACTGAAAATTATCTCCAACTTCTCAATTTCTCAATGTAAAGGACTAGACTTGGAATTCTAATCAGATCCCAAATGGTGCTTACCTCCTTCCTTGCTATTTATCTCCTTGGAAACTGGTTACGACTTTGAATTTTTGGACATTTTTCTCTAGTATCATGGAGCAGACCTTGAGGTCCTCCCCCTTCGACAATTCCTGGTGGGTTCTTCAGCTACTCTTCTAGGTCTTCTAAAGAAGTAGTCCCAAAGATGTTTTAAGAATCTCAGGAAAAGAAGACATCTATCAAACCTAAACGTCCTCTGAAGTAAGTGATACCAGAGCCCAGTTTACTCTCCGATCTTAAGTAAAAACAACCTTTCAGGGTCTCTCCTCCATAAAGTGAGAGCAACAATACCAACTCTAGAGTTACTAGAAGAACTGGTTGCAATCTCCTTGGGTAAGCATTACTCAAAGGGCAAATCTGTTACATTGTGTCTAGGGCTTCTAACTCTGAAGTTCTACCATAAATACAAAAATGTCTTGAGAGAATACAGTGCCATAAAAACAAACACTGGCCTCAGAATAAGAAGACCCAGATGTAGTCCAGGCTCTCTGATACACGCTAGCTATAAGGACTTGGGCAGGTAGTTATCCCTCTTAAGGCTCTTTTTTTTTTCCTCTTAAGGCTCTTATTTCTCATCCATACATAGAGGATTATAACACAATGGAATGCTGATCAAGTGTGCATATACCTAGGAGAGTTGGCTTAGATGCTCAATGAACAAATCAGAATCCCCAAAGACTGGGATTGACAAATTGGAAACATGAACCAGATCTAAAGAGAGTTTATCTAGTAAAGACCTATGTTCATGGCCAAAAAGCAAACAACAACTAAAAAGGAAACATGTAGTTACAGGAGAAGATGAAGGAAGAGAGAGTGAGAAGAACTGGAGACTGGAAGTAAAATAACAAATCAATAGCACATTGTGGTTATCCAAAAGTTAGCATTTTCATGGGCTTCTGTATTGGGGAAAAGTCTCCCGTTTTTACAAGTCTTCAGACAAGTAAGCAGCA
Organism: Spilogale gracilis; assembly: GCA_004023965.1. NCBI lineage: Eukaryota > Metazoa > Chordata > Mammalia > Carnivora > Mephitidae > Spilogale > Spilogale gracilis. Next base: position 26,338 of record PITA01015403.1, read on the forward strand.
TCACGTCCTCAGACTTCTCCTTGATGAGTGCGCTGTTCTTCCAACCCTTCCTCTTAAGCCATGCCTTGCCATCTCATCACCAATTCAGAGTCACATGCTGCTTCTGTGGTTCTTGCTAGATTTTTTGGTTGCTTGTACAGGACTTTATCTCTCGTGGATAAATATCTCTTTAGATTTGCTTCACGCAGTTCATTATCCCAGACTGTCAAAATCTTTGGGGATTTTGAATTGCTCACAGTCTCTTTGGTCTGGATGGTGACAGGATCTCAAACTGTGGCTCATATGGAAGGACTGAGGGGGTGAGTGGGGACTGCGTAATGTCAGGTTTTCTAGACATAAAACATACTGTATTTAATGTGTATTCTATATGTAATAAACGTATATGGAATTATTTTCTAGAACATAAATATATAAATAGAAATATTTTATATTTAACTTTTTAAATTATTCTTTCAACTAAAGCTTAGAGATCAACCATATTCCAGGCACATTTCCTGAGGCAATTAGTCCTCAAGTCGACAAGACTTACCAAGACTCTGGAGAGGGAATGAGAATGCTGTGGGAAACTGAAAAATAAATAGCAGATCTGGTCCTGCTTCCAGAAAGGGGGACCGGAAATAAACACATAGAATATATAGAAATCACAATTAAGTGAAATCCCAACAGATAAAACATACAACTCCTCCAAACTAGATGCAGCATAAAAGACACGCATCTTTGTAAATTAAAGGGAGAAACTGCAAAGATGAATTACCAAAGGGACACATCCCCGAATGTTAACAGTGACCTAGGACAGGTGAAATTCTACTTTGCATCAACTATCTACTTCATTCATCTGTATTATTGAAAATTGTGATTTTTGTGATAGGAAAAAACACAAATTTTGGTTCTTAGATTTATATATTAACTGTGGTTGGGCCTGGTTCCGAGGCTTAGCATCTCTGTTCCTCATGAGAGGACACAGTATTTCCACCTGTTGACTCAATGCATGCCCAAGACAAATCCTGACGGATTGGGATAGAAGGCATTTAAAAACCCCCAGTGTTCTGTGGGGAACTGCTGAGTGACTCCTTCTCAAGGCCTGGCCTCCCAGTCACACCCCACTTCTACTGAGCACCACTTCAGTCTGAAGCCCCAGGCTCTCCTCCCTGTATCAGTTAACTCTTTCCTTCCAGGTTCTGCCTGTGGGTCTGTGTGGCTCCAGGCACTCTCTGACCCAAAGGGTGGAGTTCTGCCCACAAAATCCCAAGCCAGTGAAAGCAGTTCTGGTGTATTTCCCTGCCTAGACTTGCTGTTAGGACCCCCTCACCCCCATCCCCAGTGTGGCCCTCCCTGCTGACCTCTCATCAGGATCTAGTAAGTACTGGATTACTGTTACAGCAAATGGCCCTGCACTTGCCTTGTCTCTACCATGCTAATGCCCTGTGGCCAAAGTCATCTTTACAAAAATAGAAAGCACCCTATGCTACCTCTCTTAATGCTTTCCAGTGGTTCCCCATTGTCAAAACAAAGTCCAAATCTGTTGCCTGGTCCAAGTCCCCTTGAAGACCTAGTCTTCAGTCCCAGTTTCAGTCCCAGTTGTACCCAGCATCCATGGGTAGCTCCGGTGCTGGGTCCTATCCCACACCCCCTCCTGTAGGATCCCTTCTATTTTGAACATGTACCTACATAATTTCCATCCAACCTACTCTGCTTATGCTATGAAGGATGGCTGGAGTGTCAGCCACCAAGACAGAAGAAACTAGTCTGGAAGACACTCATGAAGCTCAAGCTTCACAGGGATTCCATCAGCGCAGTTGTACAAGGCCTCTGCTCCATGGGGCCCTGTGCTTGATTAAATGCTCTGCTGCTGCCATCTTGAAATTTGTATATAAGTTTCTTTTTTTTGTTATTGAAGTACAGTTGACACACACTATTACATCAGCTTCAGGTGTATAGCTTGGTAATTTGACAACTATGCTCACCACAAGTGTAGCCACCATCCATCACCATGTAACGCTATTACAAAACCACTGACAACATTCCCTATGCTGTCTCTCCCATCTCTGTGATTTACTTCTTCCATAACTGGAAGCCTGACTTCCACCCTACCTCATGCATTTTGCTTATCTCATCTCCTCCCGTCAGGCAAACACCAGTTTGTTCTCTGTATTTATGGGTCTGTTTCTGCTTTTGCTTGTTTTGCTTTTTAGATTGTACATAAAGTGAAATCACATGGTATTTGTCTTTCTCTGCCTTATTTCACTGAGCATAATATCCTCTAGGTCCACCTACATTGTTGCAAATGGCACATTGTGTTTGAGTAATATTCCACTCTGTGTGTGTGTGTGTGTGTGTGTGTGTGTGTGTACATATCCATTCATCTGTTGATAGATACTTGGGGTGTTTTCATAGTTGGGCTATTGCATATAATGTAGCAATAAACATAGGGATGCATATATCTTTCTGAATTAGTGTTTTCAATTTCTTTGGGTAAATACCCAGTAGTAGAATGTCTAGATTATATAGTACTTCTTTTTTTTTAATTTTTTGAGGAACCTCCATACTGTTTTTCACAGTAGCTGCACCAATTTACATTCTCACCAAGAGTGCACAAGGGTTCCTTTTTCTCCAAATCATTGTCAACACTTACTACTTCTTGTCTTTTTTTTTTTTTTAAGATTTTATTTATTTATTTGACAGAGAGAAACAGCCAGATAGAGAACACAAGCAGGGGGAGTGGAGTAGCAGGCTTCCCTCCAAGGAGAGAACCTGATGCAGGGCTCCATCCTGGGACTCCGGGATCATGCTCTGAGCTGAAGGCAGACAGCTAATGACTGAGCCACCCAGTGCCCCCTTCTTGTCTTTTTGATGCTAGCCATTCTAACAGGTATAAGGTGATACCTCCACTGTGGTTTTGATTTCCATTTCCCCAATGATTAGTGAAGCTGAACAACTTTCCATGTGTGCTTGTTGGCCATCTGTATGTCTCCTCCGGAAAAATGTCTATTCAGTTCTTCTGCCCATTTTTGTTTCTTTGGTGTTGAGTTATGTAAGTTCTTTATGTATTTTAGATATTAATATTAATCCCTTACTGGATATATCTTTTGCAAATATCTTATTCCATTCAGTAGTCTGTCTCTTCATTTTGTTGATGGTTTCCTTCACTGTGCAAAAGCTTTTTATTTTCAGGTGCCTGGGTGGCTCAGTGGGTTAGGCCTCTGCCTCTGGCTCAGGTCCTGGAATCGAAGCCCACATTAGGGCTCTCTGCTCAGCAGGGAGCCTGCTTCCTCCTCTCTCTCTGCCTGCCTCTCTGCCTACTCGTGATCTCTCTCTGTCAAATAAATAAAATCATTTTTTTAAAAAGCTTTTTATTTTGGGGCACCTGGGTGGCTCAGTTGGTTAAGCGACTGCCTTCGGCTCAAGTCATGATCCCGGAGACCCAGGATCGAGCCCCACATCAGGCTCCCTGCTTAGCAGGAAGCCTGCTTCTCCCTCTCTCACTCCCTCTGCTTGTGTTCCCTCTCTAGCTGTGTTTCTCTCTGTCAAATAAATAAATAAAATCTTTTTTTTAAAAAAAAAAGCTTTTTATTTTGGTGAAGTATAGTTTATCTTAGTTTTTGTTTCCCTTGCCCAAGGAGATAGATCTATAAATATGCTTCTAAGGCCAATGTCAAAGAGATTTCTGTCTATATGTTCTTCTAGGAGTTTTATGCCTTAGGTCTCACATTTAGTTCTTTGATTCATAATAATTTTATCTTTGAGCTTCAGTTATGTAAGTGAAATCTGGTGTAACAATGGAGCATAAGCAGGAGTGGAGGAGAACCATGCAACACGCACGTCTACTGCTGTGTTTGCAGACCGCATTTGTGACGCCCTGTGAGCACAGAATTCTGGTAAACCTACATTCATGCAAGTTCAGGAAGATTCCAAGGGAGTCAAGTGAGCATGTTACACCTACTAATACCTCAGGCCACTCTTTCCACCTGAGCCAGAATTTGCTTTGAATATAAAAAGAGGAAAAATACAAATGAACAAGGATCCTGTCGTATTCTTTTTTAATCATATTACTTCCCAGGATTAGTCAACCACTTATGCTAAAAATGATGTCATAGAAGGAAAGGGAAAAGAGGGCAACCCTTAGCTCCTTTCCTTTAAGTTCTTCCTTACTTATCAGGAGAGAATGTTGGTAGAATGTGCACATATCAGGAAGTAAAACTAAAAAGCTGCATTAACTAATGATGTACTGTATGGTGCCTAACATAACACAATAAAAAAATATTACTTGATTACCTTTTTGCCAAACTCAATATAAAAACTGTATCTTGTTTTGACTTTAATTATGTGTGATACTCATCATTTTTATATGTTTACTGGTGTCTGTACACACTTATCTGTGAATTGTCTTCACTTGTTAGGTATTTGTCTTTTGCCCACTTTTTTAATTGACATTTGTTTCTTTTTTTCTTATTGATTTGTGTAAGTTCTTTGAAAATTAACAAACTGGTCGTTTGTTTTTCATGCCTCTTCCATATTTTTTTCTTTGTAATCAGCCACCTCTTCAAGTTCAATTTCATCTTCTTAAGCAAATTTCTAATTATGATATGACTTTCTCTTAAAACTGTCTTGCAAGAGAATATGTTCTGGTTTTGTTATTAGGAATATTCTGGCATATGTAAGAGTTCTAGTTTCTCTAATGAAGTTATACATTGGCAATCTAGTTTTAAATATACTGCCCAGAATTATGTAAAAATAAAAAATCCATTAGCTTTGTGCAGTGATTCCACTAGTCTAGTAAGAATAAACTACATATGCATGTATGAGCTATGAAATACAAATTGTATATTAATGACACTGATTAAACTCATATTTACATTGGCATTATACAATGTAAATTTTACAATATAATAAATAGAAAATCCATGCTAATAATTTAAGCTTTTAATTTTTCATTGCTTAGAAGGTCATTAAATAAGGGCACCTGGATGACTCAGTTATTAAGCATCTGCCTTCAGCTCAGGTCATGATCCCGGAGTCCCAGGATCGAGCACCACATTGGGCTCCCTGCTCGGCGGGAAGCCTGCTTCTCCCTCTCTCACTCCCCCTGCTTGTGTTCCCTCTCTAGCTGCGTTTCTCTCTGTCAGTCAAATAAATAAATAAAATCTTCAAAAAAAAAAATGACATTAAATAGCAAATTTAAAGTTAAAACACCAAATCCAGAGAAACTACAGAAGAAAGAAGTGTTATATTTTAATAACTTTCATGGCACTTTTTTCCTGCTTTTTAAACCAAAGGGCCCTGTACTTTTATTTTGCACTGAGCCCTGCAAATTATGTAGCTGACCTTTCATAGGCAAAAAGGAACCAGTTACTATCCTGATTACCACCAAAAATCAAATTACACTTACAAAGAAGTGAAGGCTTACTAAGTGCCTACTGTGAGTTGTGTTTTGGTCTGATCGAAGACTAAATTGTCATTTCCGGTGGTGGAATTCAGAACAAGATCCTTCCTCTCCAATCCAGGACCTCTCACACAAGGAACAGAGCCTTGACAGAAATGAACCAACACTGCCTACAGAGGGGGACAGGCCCCAGCGCAGGGAAATAAAGGCTGCAGACCTCATCACTGCAGGCAGTGCATGCTAATGGAGGTGGGAAGGATGAGCACCTATTTGGGGACGGGTCCAGCCATCTACGTTAGGAAAGAGGCAGCCAGTCTCCCAGTGGCTGGCCATTGGATACATCCTGCTGTTGTAGGCCGCCTCACAGACAGGGTCAGAAGTTGTAGTCAGGATTCAATGGAATATAGTCGGGCATTCATGGACTAGGACACCCTTGGAGAGTAACCTTCCCATTAAAAAAAAAAATCATACAGCATTTGCCTTTATTACTAGACTGTAGGAAGTTGCTTCAAGGAAGCCTCCTAGTTTTAACTAATTTAGCAGACCGATAATTGAAAGGAGAAAAGCTTTTTACAAGCAGTATTTGCTCAGAAGGGCCTACACCTGCTAAAATAAATGATTTTCCTAGCTAGCCTTAAAAATAGTCAAGAATTGGGGAAGGTGCTAAAATTACAATAGCTTATCTCACGCCAGAAGGAGTCCTGTGTTACTATTCCAACCCTATTCTTCTCAGTCCCCGCACTATGGCAGATGTCACTCCCCATAGACGACTTCACCATCCTCCCCCAGGCTCTGGGGGACAGTGAATTCCCGGGGTCAGGGATGACAGCGGACCTTCCCATCCACCTCAGTACCTCACTCATTGACTCATACTAGCAGCACTGCATAAATGGCTGCAGAAGGCAAAAAATGTACCATCAAGAAAAATGTAAGAAAAATGTTCTTGGGGCCTACTGAAGACCTACTGAGCCAGAATTCGGAAGTGGCCTGGAGAGACGGGGGATGGTTAAAGCTCTTCCACGTGACTCCGACAGAGCTGACCCACAAACCAGCCTTGGGGAGCCACCACTCTAGGATGAGAAACGGTTGGAGCTGCATATGTCTCTGAGGCCCATTTGAATTCAGAAGAACCAATTGGAATCATGTAAGTGTTACACACAAGCCCTGCAAAAATTCTCTTTTTCAGGTCTATAAAAAATTTCCTAATACTCAGTGTAAAATTACTGATTTTTCCTTATCTGGGGAAAAACATGGATTTCCAAACTGTAACTATGAACAATCTACACCACATGTGTACACCTTCCTGACAGACATATTTCACATCTTGCAGTGAATGAACAGGTGGTGGGATGCTTTCAGGTAATGTAAGAAATCTCGGCCCAAGTACATACCTCTGTTATTTAATCTTCTACTGAAGTCCAGAGAGGGACCTGCCCATTGCAACTGTTTCAGTGACACTACTTTCCCATTAGATGCGCCAACTGTGAAATATTTCTGCTCCAAGAACAGTTACAAAATGAGTTAGAACAAGTCCCCTCCTCTGAGGCAATAGCTACTATGGGCAAAACCCTCAATGACCCACTTTCTACTCCACCCACCCCTCGAAAGGAAAAGCTGGAAGGTGCTGGTAGTCAACTTTGACTATCCTGCAACTTCTACCTCCTAGCATATTTTAAAAGAACCAATACTGGGGGCAACACAGACACGCCTTCCAACCAATTACTGACCAGTGGCTAAAAAAAAACATCTCACACCGGCCCAGCCTGAGGCCCTCAAAGACAGCTAGGCCTGTTTAGGCCAAGCTGACACACGGCATCCCTTTCTTGGGGAATGACCCTCCTCCCTCATTCTGATGAGGCCGTCGACTCGGGCATCACATGGATCCCACGTGAGGACAGAAATGAGACCTCTGCTGGCAGCAGAGCCTTCCTATCTCCTAGGTGAGTGATCACATACACAAAGCAGGCTTATTACAGAAAATGTAGAGAACACTCAAAGGTTAAAAAAATAAATTAGCTACATTTTCAGAGAGAACCACTGTTATTTATTGTGCCTCCTTCTTGACACACACACACATACGCATGCGTACACAATGAATATACTGTTCTGAAATCCATTTTTAACTGAATCCACCTTCAGCATTCTCCCATATGATGGAACATTCTTCTACTACTTGCTGTTTATCAGGTGCAGCTGAATGCTTTTAGATGTTTGTTCCATCCCACTCCCCACTGTTGAACATCTGCATTGCTCTAACTTTTCATTATTGTAAATAATGCTAACTGCTCTCTCTGCCTGATGCTCAAGACAAATCCCATCTTCTCTTGACATGAAACACTATTTTTAGTCATTTACCATTTTGCAAAACTGAATTTCAAATTATGACCCCAACAGTCGGCACTCTCCAAAGGAGAAGGAATGCTTTCCTTTTTACTTTAAATGAAGGAAAACAACTTTGGTCTATTTTAGAACACAGACATAAAAGCAATACTTGTATCCTCATGCTACAATTTAACCTAAGATGAATCTCCTTTCTGCTGGTTTCTCTGAATTCTCCCATGTCTGACCCATGTTCTCTCTAGGCTGTGCAAGGGTACCATCTTGTGGCTGATATAAAAAATAATCAGAAGACACTTAGCTTTCTTATATATAAGGAATAAAAAATACCAACTAAGTACAACTGCAAGCCCCTCTTTAAGAAAAGGTCTGCTTCTGAAGTAATAGAAAATAATGCTCAGAAAGCATCCAGTCCCCAACTGGTAACAGTCTGATATGAGTGGAACATTTCAAAACCTTCTAAACACTAATACCCAGGAGGAAAATGACACTGTATTTAGCTTGCTTGTTTCAACAGTAAGTTGTTTATAAACAAACAAACGAACTTTGGAGTAGTGAAAACATCACAAGAGCTGGTGTTACAATAACCAGGTTGCCATCTGAGCTACATGAGTTTCGGTGACCCTGAGTCACCTAAGTCCTTAGTCCCTGATCCTTCATCTGGGAAAGGGAGAGAGTACCTGTGGGCATCACAGAGATGCTGAGATCGGATATGGGAGAAGTGCTAAAATCTGCTCAAACACCAGACAGAATATAAAGCCTGTCATTCAGCTGGATTAGCAATCTAGGTTTTTTTTTTAAGAAATAATTTACTCTTGTTCCTTAAATATTCTCAGACCTAATCCTACTGGAGAGTAAGCCCCTACTAAAAGGAAGGGCAAAGGGTCCTTTTAGGGGAAATAAGGAGGGAAAGGGGTCTTCAGGGAAAGGTTCAGAAAGAAAAACTGACCATCTTTTAGGTGTCAAGCATCTCGAGTGTTAAGAGAATCTGAGAACTCTCAGAGACTAAAAATAGTTTTTCCTGAATAAAGCCTTTGAAAAAGCAATGGCTTACAATGTCTAGTTTAAAATCCTGGACCTCTACAGTCTCTAAGCACAGGAGAAACAGAAGGAGTCACAAAAAACAAGCCTGACACACATCTCTCTCTCTACAGTTAAACTTCCTAAGCCAAAGATCCAAACACAAAACTGAAAGACAAGCCGATTTGACTTGTTAAGTCATTTGCAACAGGACTCCTGCAACTGGTTTAGCGCTAATATGCCAAAGGGTATGGATATAAATATATACCTTATAAAAGAAGAAATAGAATTTCTTAAACCATATTTTTAAAAAAAGCTCAACCTCTTTAGTCAAATACAATTTAAAGGCTATCGGATACTATTTCATGCCTATCGGATATGAAAAAAAGTTTTAATAAGAAGAGCCAATGCTGAAAGAGTGGTATTGAGACATTCATGAGTTCCTGGTAGACGAGTATACAGGGCACCTGGCGATGCACATCAAGACGCTTACACACGTGCATACTCTTGGGGTCAATGATTCCAGGGATGGAGGCTGCACAATGCAATGAATAAGAATGCAGGCTCTGAGCCAGGTCACTTGGTGCTGCCTCCCAGCTCAGCTGCTTACTAGCTCAACAGCTGGGTAAGAAAACGCCTGACTTGTTTATGCCGCGATGCCTCACCCATAAAATGGAGTAATAATGTAACCTATTTCACCAAGTTGTAGGAAGATTATAGGAGTAGATTTAAGCCGCTAGAATATGGCAGGTGCGTCGTAAGATGGTATTAATATTATTGCTATTTTCATCACCAGAAGAATCTAGCAATAATCTGGAAGTTGCATTCATTGAGGAAATATGTATGGAGCAGTATTTTTGTTGTAAGATGGAGAACACAACAGTTCTGGTCTCTGACCTAAAAAGCTCCTAACACAATTGTCAAAAAAAAAAAAAAAAAAAGTTATACTCTCAGATAATCACTTCAATAATATTTATAGTAGCAATGACCAGAAATGACACCAGTATTCAAAAGTACATGTCTATGAAGCAAAAGATTAAATAGTATACTGTGGATTATTCTACAGTCAGTAAAACATAATGTTTATCAGGCTTAATTTCTTCATCTGGTAAAGGACATACCACAGAGTCATTAAGAGGATCAGACTAGTCGTGAATACAAGGCAGCTTTGGAAATAGGAAAGTAAATGCAAATGCTAACTATTACTATTTGTTAGGGCCTGCAGAAACTCAATTATGAAAATAATTTTAATGCAACTTTACGAACATTTACTATGTGCCAGATTTTGTACACCTATTGTCTCATATAATTCCTAATCCAAATAGCTGCCAGGTTTAGAAAATAAAAGTACACAATGCCAATTAAATTAGAATTTCAGATAAATATTAAATCATTTTTTAGTATAAACATGTCTGAAATACAATTATTCAGTGTTTATCTGAACTATATGGAACATACTTATACTAAAATTGTTCATTATTTATCCAAAACATTTGAAATGTACTTATACTAAAAACTTGTGTTGTTTATCTGAAATTAAAATTTACCTGAGCATCTTGCATTTTAATGACAACCCCATGTCAATCCTATGAAATAAATACCATAATTATATATGTGAGAGAGAGTCAGAAACAAAAAGAAAGATTCAGTTTTAGTTGGTACAATGACAGATCACCTACCACTCCTAGTATGGACCAGAAAGAGGAAGAAGCATTAAATCAAGAGGCAGGAGAAAGCCAGAAATTATTTCCTGGTTTTCACTGCTGTGTTCTCGTTATTTAAAATGCTATAATTTCTCAGAATACATTAAGTCCAAATTCAAATACCAAACATAAAAACACGCTGCAAAGATAAATCTAAAGGACTTTGGCATTATCAGGCATTTTTGAAGATTGACAACATCCATCCCTTCTTTTAGTGCAAATTATCTAGAGATGGGGGAATAAACATGTAAATGCTTATAAGCTGTTCTGAGTTAATGAGATTTCAGGTTCTGGGAGCTAAACCTTGGATTGCTTCATTTCTGCTGGATGGTGGCAGCTGACTTGCTTTCTGCTATTTCAGTGGACCTTGAAATTATCATAACTGTTTCACATCAGTGTGTGCCATCCCTCCCCATTTGCAATCAGCACCACTCAGGGAATGAACTGTGTTAATTCACAGTGGCCCTGGTGATGAAAGAGGCATTTTCAAGCATCCTTTTGCTCTTGGAGAAAAGATAGCATCTTACTTTTGCAAAAGGTAGGCATGAAAAAAGGGCCAATATTCAATATATGTCACCTTTCAGAGGGTGAAAGCAACTGTGTGTGTGTGTGCCTTGTAGCACTAATGAGAGAGAGAGAGAGGTGAATTGAGGGAAGATACAGTAAAAGGGTCCCAAGAAGCCTGGGTTCCAATCTCAGCCCTAGAATTAACTAGCTGTGTGACCTTGAACTAGTCCCTGCCTCTTTCTGAGCCCCTCTCACCATCCATGGCCTGACATCAATATATGCTCTACTCCACAGGAGTACTTTGGGACAAGGTTGCAAACTGAGAAAGCATTTTAGTTTGCTACTAAAAGAAGAAAGACTTTAACTGGTTCAAAGCAAAATGATTATAGGAATAAGGAGGCAAACTTCAAATCACTACTGCCCATCTCTGAAGTCTGATAAGAGAGTATTCTGTTAAAGATAACAATAGTTTCAAAAGCGGCAAAGGATGTGAAAAGAAAAATGTCAGAGCCAAAGGCAAATGTCTCTATCAGTACATCTCTTTTTTTTTTTTTTCAAGATTTTTTTTACTTGACAGAAAGAGAGAGAGCACGAGAAGGGGTGGGAGAGTGGTGGGAGGGTAGAGGGAGAGGGACAAGCAGATACCTGCTGACCCGGGAGCCCAGTACAGGGCTCCATCCCAGGACCCCGGATCATGACCTGAACCAAAGGCAGACAATTAACCCACCGAGCAACCGAGGCATTCCCAGAGCATCTCTCTTTAATATGACAAAATCATCCAGGGAATGTGTTAAACATGAGTATTTCTGGGCCACACACCAGAGACTACAAATCAGTAGCTGGCCAAAGAGTCTGCATATTTAGTAAGCTCCCTAGGTGATTCAGAACCAGGTGGTCCATTTAAAGACTCTGAGAAACACTGGTCATTATCAATTAAATACAAACATATAGTTAAGATTTTTTAAAGGCCATGAAGTAAAATGAAACTGGTAGAAAGCCTAAAGTAGACTTGATTCAACATAAAGTTCTGGGACAGGAAAGACAACACCTTCCCAAGAGTAGAACAGGAGAGAGAGACTCGTAGCCACATCGGATCTCTCAAAATGTCTCTCAGGTTGAATGACAAGAGCCAGTTGGTGAAGATGATGGAAGGAAACAGACAAACCCAAGAGTGAAAGAGGCCTACATATTAGAAGAAAAACAAGAGAAGAGAGAAACTGCCACAAGATTTGGAATGGTAGCTCTGGTGAGTCCTACAAATAGGGGAGAGATTCAGGATAGTCACTGGTCAGAGAAGAAAACCAATTCATCAAAAAGGAGACTAACAGTAAAAATTCAGTGTCCTCATAAGAAAATGATATACAATGTTCATGAAAAGTTTGTATGTGGGAAATAAAAATATGTTCAACATGAAATTATTTTTTTAATATCTTACGAGAATTTTAGGAGATGAGAAAGTACTTTGAAAAACAAAGAATAAATGATATGACTATCAGTTATAAGATTTCTGTGACTATCAAATTCATTCACTTCCTGTCAGGCTTGGAAACTAGTTAAGGGGGGCTGTATGGCTTTATTTTTGGATCCCAGGGCCTACCACAGTGTCCAGCATATAATAATAGGTGCCAACCAGATGGATCGATGAGTAGATGAGTAGGTGGATGAATGTGTGGGTGAATCAGGTTAACACAAGAAAGGTCAAGGGAAGAGTTGCAAGTTCATACAGTATTTACCAAATCTCATAATCTTCCTTCTCCATTTGGACTGAGCTGCCATGTGACAGTCACCAGACTCAGTCATATCTTAGTACTAATACCTGCTGGCAGTCATGCTTGAACCTCTGACTGAGGCATGTTTATCTGTCTTCCAGATTCATTTAACTTGGTGTGCCAGTTACCTAACCGTCGCCCATCAGCTGCACCCCCAGCTTCTTCCTTCAATTCTGTTTTCTGTTCAGTTCTGGCAAGAGAAAGAAATAATGTTTCTTATTTTATAATAATATTCTTATTATAAAATAAGAAACATTATTTCTTTCTCCTATTCTTTTGCTTCTTCTGTCTGTAGCTGCCCTTCCCTGGCAGTCCCTGCACTGGTCAGGGAGACCATTCTCCGCCATGGCTAGATGGAACCCTTAGAAACCCACTCTTGGGTTTTTATAACCCCTGGTTCCTTTTATTTTGCTATCCCTAGAGCTGATAGCTACTTCCTACAGATACACACTTATCTCTAGATATTATTCTTGCTCCTCCTTGCTTCTCGAGCCACCTTGCTTTTTCTCTTTAGCTCTTTCGTCCCTTCAAACACCCATAAAACCAAGATTTATGTTACATTCTCTCTATTTGAAACAGAACTGGTTTCTGTTTTTCTGACCATACTCTGACACATCTGGTAAAATCAGGGGAAATACGATCATAGTAGGTATTGAAAGCAAAGGCTAGAGAACATTTCATTTGTTCCCTAAAAATCCAGAATAGAAACTGAAATTCAACTGTAGTATTAGATTATTAAACAGCATATTTAGGGGATAAAATGCCTTCCCCTCTCCTGGAATATCTCCTTGCTTTTATTGCATTACTGCTGTTATTTTTTAACCTCTCTGCTTTTCTACACACACCTACAATTATCTCCTCCTCAGGAAAGTCTCTCTGATTACCCCAGCTAGGATCTCCCTTGGTCTGAATTCTTCCAGTCCTTTGGTTCTCTCATTTCTCAAGTATTCCTCTAGGTATGTTATCAGTAGTCTTGCCCTGAGTCACTCCCCACACCCAAGTGATAATCGGAATTCTCAGAAAAAAAATATGTACCGATGCCACTCCCACTCCTAACCACCTGAATCAGAATTTCTGCAGGGAGGAGTGGCAAAGGTGGGGGTAGAGAAGGTATATATTTATGTTTTTTATATTCCTCAGATAATAGACCCCTCAAGATCAAGGCCCTTCCATTTCTTATGCGGTGTTTACTATGCCTGACACAGTTTAATAAGCACATGCAATAAAAATGTGTCCGTTTTTCCAATGAATTGATTGAGTGAAGATTCCCAGGAAGACCAGGTGGTGTCACTACCGCCTAATTAATATTTCTGCCTCAATGAAAAGCATCTCACGCAGTAAAATCTGACCTTTCCTGGACTCAATGATTCTGTACTTTCCACGTTTTCCTTCCTAAGAGCCTGCTCTGAGAACGCCAGACTTCCCGTGAGGAAGCCAGCCTCTCCTTAGCCCCCTGGCCTCAGATCTCCTGGCGCTAAATCCCTGACATTAGCACTCTGAAGAGCAAGCTTGAGCATGCAAGATACACTCAACACCAAGCAGGCTGCATTCACCTCTTTGCAATCCCATTTAGTTTTCAGTGACATTTGGAGCTGTTATTTGAAAATTTAATTTTCCTTTCCTGTCTTCTACTTTCATGTTATTGACTTAAATTACTCCTCATTCCTGGGTGAGAAAAGGTTCACCACGAGCCATTTATTACGTGACTTCTAAGGCAATACAGAACCCTCACCTACGACAGAAGCTGTTTAGTGATTACTTCTAATTACTAACAGGCTTAGAATAGCATGTTTTCCAAAAGTAGTTTCCATAAAGCTCAGACCTGGCTATATTTTAACATTTCTGAATTCCAATACACTGGTTGTATTAAAAATCCATTAAGGGGCGCCATTAAGGGTGGCTCAGTTGGTTGGGCGACTGCCTTCAGCTCAGGTCATGATCCCAGAGACCTCGGATCGAGCCCCACATCGGGCTCCCTGCTTGGCAGGAAGCCTGCTTTTCCCTCTCTCACTCCCCCTGCTTGTGTTCCCTCTCTGGCTGTGTTTCTCTTTGTCAAATAAATAAAATCTTTAAAAAAAAAAAATCCATTAAAATGGTTGAAAGGAAATTATCTAGATTTATGGGTCCAGAAGGGGCCTTGAAATGTCCCCTAGAACCCTTCTTAAGTTATACCCTGATCTTCCCCATTGGAGCATCTACCTCCAGACATTTTACCTTTAGAATACTCTAACAATTTTTAAAAATCATTCTTTTTTCTGAACTGAAAACTGTGTCCTTTAAGTCATCAACCATCAATGCTACATTTAATCCCCAAGGCCACAAAGATATTATCCTACCTCCCTATCATGTGACAGCCCTTGCTATGTGTCATCTATTCCCCACGCCTTACTGAGGCCTTTTTCAAGCCCAGAGTTCCTGTAACTAGTATTCCTACCCTAGACCACTGAATATCCTCACCACTGGGGAGACTTCTGCAGACCAGACTCCAAGCTGTGTATCTTTCAGCAAAGCTGGGCACCAGCTGTGACACCAGAAGGGTCATGCCTGGCGACTAAGGAACATGATCTAGAGCAAGGCTTACCCTAGACTACTCTAACAATGCCCAAAATCAAGTTCTGGCAAGATCCTCAGAAGGATACGGAGATTAGAAGTTGAGTCCTATGGGATTAAAAAGCAGAGCATACTTGTGATGAACAAAGCAAAACATAAACTTGTCAGCTCACTGAATGGTACACCTGAAACTAATATAACACTATGTGTCAACTACATCCAAAAAAACATTTTAAAAGTTGAGTCCTGCCCCTGAAGCCATAAAAGTACTAGAAGAAAACACAGACTATAATCTCTTTGACATAGGTCTTGGCAACAATTTTTAAAATCTGACTCCAAAAGCAAAGAAAATAAAAGCAAAACTAAACAAGTGAGACGAGATCAAGCTACAAACCTTCTGCACAGCAAAGAAAACCATCAATAAAATGAAAAGGTAACCTGCTGAAGGGAAGAAAATATTTATAAACCATACATCTGATAAGCAGGTAATATCCAAACTATACCAAAAAAAAAAAAAACAACAAAACCATACAACTTTATAGCAATAAAACAAACAAACCAGTTAAAAATGGGCAAAGGACCTAAACAGACATTTTTCCAAAGAAGACACACGGATGGCAAACAGATACATGAGAAGGTGCTCAGTATCACTCATCATCAGGGAAATGCAAATCAAAACGACCATGAGATATCACCTTACACCTGTCAGAATGGCTAGCATCAAAGACAAGAAATAACAGGTACTGGTGAGGATGTGGATAAAAGGGAACCCGTGCCGTGCGCTGTTAGTGGAGTGTAAACTGGTACGACCAGTATGGAAAACAGTATGCAGGTTCTTCAAAACATTAACAATAGAACTACTGTGTGATCCAGCAATTCTACTCCTGGGCACTTATCCCAAGAAAACAAAAAAACAAATTCCAAAAGATGTATCTGCATCCTATATTCACTGCAGCATCACTGGCTACAGCCAAAATGCAGAAGCAACCAAAGTGTCTACTAATGAACGAATAGATCAAGAAATTGTCATATATACACATATACATGATGGAATATTATTCGGCCATGAAAAATAATGGAATCTTGCTACTTACAACAACGTGGATGGATCTCAGGGGCATTATGCTAAGTGAAATTAAGCGAGAAAAAGACAAATACTGTATGATCTCACTTATATATGGTTTCTAAAAAAAATAAAACAAAACAAAAAAATCAAGCTCATAGATACAGAGGACAGATTGGTGACTGTCAGAGGGGTGGGCTGAGGGGTGGCTGAAATGTGTGATGGGGGGTCAAAAGGTATCAGCTGTTATCAAATTTTCCAGTTATAAAACAAATAAGTCACGGGGATGTAATGTACAGCATGGTAACTAAGTTAATAATACTATACTGTAAAAAATAATAACATATTATATATTTGAAAGTTGCTAAGAAAGTATATCTTAAAAGCACTCATCACAAAACAAAAAAACTTCTGATACATGTAACAGATAATCATCAGACCTATGTGGTAATCACTTTACAATATACACAAATATTGAATCATTATACTGTACACCTGAAACTAACGTAATGTTATATGTCAATTACATCTTAGTAAAAAAGAAATTTAAAAAAAGAAAGTGAGCCTTGCCAAGGTAAAGAAACATCCCATCTAAAAAAAAATCCCAGGCTTTCCACCAATCTTCTCTAACAAGGCATAAGGACAACAAATAAAAAACTCACCAGAAGGACTTAAGAGCAGATTGATTAAGGCAAAAGAATCAGCTGGAGATAAAGACCAATAAAACTTAAGATCAGAGAGAAAAAAAAAAAAAAGATTAACCAATGACTCCAAAATCTATTCTCCTAGTAACTGCGCTATCCTGCCTCTCTCTGGGTTGCTGACTGTATCTCTTTCCTTTCAAGGAAGCCACAGATTCTCTGTCACATACAAAGGTTGTGGGTGGCATGGCCTGTATTCCAGAGTCCACAGGCTGTAGGGCAAGAGGACTTACCAGTGTCTGGAGATCCCACAGTGCACAGGGCCAGTTCAGGGCTTTCCAAAGGCTGCAGAACCTCATATGAAAGGTGGGCCTTTAAAGTCTGTATTCCCAAAGGCTCTTTGGATCTTGAACTAGGAAAAAATTTAGAGTTCAAGACAGGGATCTGAACGAAAAATAACCAGCAGAGTATATTCCTTGGTCCTGGATACTGACAGTATGCTGACGTCCATGCAGGGCAGTCACCTCATGCAAAGCCACAAAACCACATCACAAAAATGACAACTGTATACAGACTTGTATAGCCAAGCACAGGGGATACGCAGATGCCCTAGAGTGAACAAAGGTTCAAAACAATTCAGATTTGTTGAGCACCTACTACATGTCAGGCACTGTTCTACCAATCTTGCGAGGATAGACATCAATAGTAACAGCCATCAAAAATCTGTCTGGGCTTAAAAACAGCCCACGAAGAACGTGCTTTGCGGGAACCTGGTGGCCTGGTGGGCATGGACCAGTCCCTGGTGAAAAGAGGCACCATTTCCACCTTCCAGCATGCCAGGGATGAAGTTCAGTGTAAGTCCCATCGTCGGGGCCACACTTCCCAAGCTGGGAGAGGGGCTGAAGGGGCTGTCCCCACCCCCGCACCCCATGCAGAGCGTCATGGAGGAGTCAGGAGCACACTATGAAGGAGCGGAGGAGCTGCACCTGGATATGCCTGAATTACCCGGAGGAAGCCCACATCTGCATTCCTATCGAGAAAGCCAGCCGGCTCGTCTCGTGCCTCGAGGTGGTCAGCAAGGCGTTGGACGTGCGGTGCCTGTCCCAGCTGCACAACGAGCAAGCGACTGCATGGGAAGGTGCGGTCCAGCCCCCACGGGGGGGCTCTCGGACGTCAAGCTTGAGGGGTCTGCCCACCAGGAGCTCAAGCAGTGGGCCCCTGCTGGCCGAGAGCATGGGTCGACACTGGTCGAGGCCTGAAGACCTGACGCTCTGCCCCAACAACCTCTCTGGCTTCACCAGCACTCAAGCCGGCCGCGCGAAGCATGATGGCTCCCCCAGCGGGCATGCGCAGAGGCCGCGTGCGCTCAACGTGGCCGACGGGGCGCTGCACGCAGATGTGGTGCTCCGGGCCAGCCTCACGCTGCTGCGCGGCTTCTCCATCAGAGTATTGATGGTGCCGTGCTTGCGGGTGGTCACCTGGAGGCTCCGCAGCTCGACCCAATGGTGGGTGGCATGTATGGCCCACCAAACAGGGAGCCCAGTGCCAGGAGACCGGCACCCCGCTCTTGGTGATGGAAGCCTACCTGCCCGCCAGCAAGTCCTTTGGCTTCACCGCCAACCTGAGGTCCCAGATGGCGGCCAGGCCTTCCTCCATTGCGGGTTTGGTCATTGGCAGATCGTGCCCGGAGACCCCTCCCACAGCACAGCCGCCCCAGCCCGTGATGGCAGGGACGCGCAGGTGCACAGGCCTAACAAAAGGCATCCAAGTGCCAGGGCCCTGGGTGGGACACAGCAGGGGCGCCTGCACCCTGATCACCTGCAGCAACAAGCCCCCCCCTCCACGTCTGCCAAAACTGTCCAGTCACAGGGACGCCCCACCCGACAGTTTTCTGGGGCACACTCTGTGCCATCGCTCAACATGAATGCTTGATGCCCTTTCCCTTCAATATTTCAAGATTTCAAAGGCAGCAGAAATGCCCTCACCAGTGTGGGCAGGGGAAGGGATGCAACACCAAAGAATTTTTTTGATGTCTTCAGAGGGAAACTCAAAAGTCGAATGCATACACACAAACATTAACAGGTTTATTTGGGTAAATGGCCTCTCATGGATTTTCCCCCAGTAAGAAAGAAGGAACAAGCAGGTAGGTAGTTCTCTTTGAATAGAAACTAGAAGATAGGAAATCTTGTGCAGTGTGTCACCATGAGCACCTCCAGCTGTGTTGGTGCCGCCAGAATAATCAGCTTGATATGTGGTGAGAAAACAATCTGTCTAGGGAGTGAGATAGGTAAGTAGGCAACAAAGAGTATAAGTGAAACAATGACAAAACATTCTAAGATAGCACAGAGAAAGGAGTGATTAACTCAATGTTGGGACTCTTTCCGTAAGCATTTCCCGGACACATAAGGATGCTGCAATGGATCAAAATTTTGACAAATACATTTTCCAGCAGAGAGGAAAAGAGACATTTCAAGCAGAGGAGACCACATGCCTGTATAGGTGACTGAAAGATTATGGTGTGTTTGAAGAACGGCAAGACATTCCAAATCGTGGAGAGCAGAATTTGAAGAGCAGCAGATGTGGCTGAACTATGCATTGAACACAATAATTCATAATATGTATAGGGTTTAATAACTCATACTATGTGCAGGAAACAACATAAGTGGAGGCTCAACCCCCAGGGTACGTATATAATATACTACAAGTAGTATGGTATGTATAGTATTATAATATACCTTAGTCTTAGACTTCTAAGGGTTACATGTTTTTACCATGGGAATATTTAACCTTTCTGGCCTTGGCCTGAAACTTTCTTCTTGTGCGCTGGGGTTTGGGGGTTATTAAGGGGCATCAGGGAATCACCTTACTCTCCCTCAGGCTGGAAGGCCCTCAGCGGTCCTGGCTCTTCCCCACCCAGAAGTCCACCAAGCGGCAGGACCAGTGCCATCAGATAATAAAGCATGGCTACTTCTCCTTATACTAACTTTCCCACCTTCTCTGAACCCCACTGGGAGACTTACACTATTCTTTTCCTGAAAGATTCATGTGTGACCCAAAGCAGTAGGGAGTTGGGGACAGAAATAGAAATTATGCCTTTTAAAAAAAAATAGTTAACATTTTTTTTTTATTTCAGAAGGAGAACAAGTCAATGTTTGGGCTTTAGAAAGTATCTCCATCGAATAAATTAATTGATAGTTTTAAAGTAAAAAAAAAAAAAGAACAAAAGAAAGACAGGAAGGAAGGAAGGAAAAGAGAGAGAGCGAGAAAGAGAAAAGGAAAAGAAAAGAATGCATCTCCATGAAAGCTCATTCCCTTCCTAACTCTTCCTCTGTCTCCTTATCTTCCTGTCTTCCCCTCTTTTTTGGGCCCCACTCCTTCCTGTCTACTTTCCCTTCCGCTTTCTATCACTCTCTACTATCCCTGCCAAGATGTAGATAGAGCCCCAGCTCCAGCCATCTCTTAAATCTGGAATATTCCGCAACCTCAGGTTTCAGCTGGATGCCAGTGGAAGCTTTCTCTGACCGCCCTCTGTGGGGTGCATTTTCTTCTGGAAGAGACATACCATGAGGGTGCTTCACCTCCAGCGGGCCAGCCTCCAGCTTGCCTTCTGGTGTTCCTTAAAAACAAACTTTGTGAGAGTAGTTCCTTCCAAAGGTCACCCTGTCTAATCTTATTATAGCTTCTGTTCTTAAAAATATAGGTTTAACCTTGCCCCTTGTGAGTTAGTAACACTAGATCTCTTTTCTCACCTGCTTTTCACGAAGGCTTTTCAGATTAACTGGAAAATTACTCTGCCTGGATCAGCTGAGACAATGGGATCGTGCTACAGTAGTTCCTTCCTCATTGCCAGGTTTCTTCCTGATAAAAGTGTAAGAGAATTGTGTGTGCTGGGATAGGAAGGGTGTGACATTCAGTGTGTTGCAGTAGACATGTAAATAGTTTTTGGAAATTTGAAAAATAATCCCATTTCTCCATTTCCATTGAAATGAGGAAAACCAGAGAGAGGCTTGCATTGTCAAAAGGGATTTCATAAACCACTTAGCACAAGAAAAGAAACATCCAATACCTAGAGAGTATTATCCTTTCTACAAAAGATTCATTCCCAGGCAGCCTTAGGATGGGCTGGTCTAGTTTGACCTACCTCTTCCCTGGCTTAGCTGGGGTTTTGTGGCCCCTCTTGGGGAAGGGGTTTAAAGTCAGTTACCTCTCAGTACACCTCCAGCTGATCCTCCTAGAAAATACTCTTACAGCTTTTTTTTTCTATCTGCTCCAGGACTTAAATATGTTTTCTACTCCCACAGAGATCACCACACAAATGCAACATCCTTTGGGAAACTGAAGCTAAGTCAGGAAGGACACACTGTTTATGATTTCCTTTTGTTTCTGGCTGAATTAATCATTTATTTCTGCTGTCATTGGCGGGAGCACCTCAAAGCAGCCCCATTCTCTGAGTCAATACTACTGGTGCTTCAAGTGATAAATGGAAATGCACCAGAATACACAGAGATACATCAAATACACAGAGATTACTTGCCAGAGTGAAACAACTGGAAAAACTGGAAAAAAAGAAACCCAGAACTATTTTCGGTCACTCTTCTTCCTGAATCACTGCTTCTATTTTATTCCCTACATATGGGAGCTTACTTTGTTTTTTAAGGTGTTTTTCTTAATCCAGCCATCCCACTTTGGGGAATTTGATAGCAATAAAATCACCTTAATATCATGGTGTAGGTAAAAATTGCTTAATGCAGCATTATTTATAGGATCAAAGAGTAAATTTTTTTTTTCTTTACATTAGTTTGCTGCCTGCTAGATCTTGGTGGGAAACTTGAGAACATGTTTTGTTTTGGTTCTTTTGGTTCTTTTCTTTAATAATTTTATTTTTTTTCAGTGTTCCAAGATTCATTGTTTATGACCCACACCCAGTGCTCCCTGCAATACGTGCCCTCCTTAATACCTACCACCAGGCTCACCCATCCCTCCACCCCCTCCTTTCCCAAACCTGTTTGTTTCAGAGTCCACAGTCTCTCATATTTCATCTCCCTCTCTGATCTACCCCAGTTCCCATTCCCTTTCCTTCTATTAATGTCCTCCATGTTGCTCCTTATGCTCCACAAGTAAATGAAACTATATGATAATTGACTTTCTCTGCTTGGCTTATTTCACTCAGCATAAACTCCAGTCCCATCCATGTTGATAGAAAAGTTGGATATTTACCCTTTCTAATGGTTTGTTTTAATAAATGAGAATAGCAGGGGGTGACCAGAGCTGGGTGGGAGGGAAGCTTTAAGATGACATTTTGACTGAGTGGACTAGTTATCATTTATTGTCTAACTTGGCCGTTCAACAAGAGGCTCACATATACCAGAACTGGCATCAGGAAATATCTGGTATGATGCAAGTCTTTGTTTTCCTTTGGACAAGGAAGAAGTCTTTGGTCAATAATTCAGAACCTCAGAAAACAACCTCAAAACCAAACTGTTATGCTCCCAGATCCCAGCATATTTATGTTCCAAGCACATTCAGTTCAGGTAGCTTTGCTAAGATTTGTTAAGCAACTATTATGTGTCAGGCAGGGTGCTAGGTAGGTGGAATAAAGATGGCTCAGCTCTCCAGATACTCAGCCTAGTTGGGGGCAGATGGGGTTGGTGGTAGACATACATTAAGGGGAGGTTGTTGGTGATGATGACAACAGTACAAATATACTTTCATGGAGAAAAGAGCATCGCTGGTCACTGGATTGCAGGAATAAAGTCAGAGGGGTGTATGGGTGAACCTGTGGACATATGGTATTATTAGGGTAAGAAGTGCAAGATAAGGAGGCATAGTAGATGCAACTGAGAAGACTAGTCTTTGCCAGACCATAGAAGACTGTGCATGGTATTCTATGGGATTTAGGATTTTTCTCTTGTCGGCCATAAGGAGCTCCAAAGATTTTCCAAAGGAGAGTGCTATAGTCAGATTTGTATTTCAAATAGATCACTCAAGACTCAGATAGGCACATGCCCAAAGGCAGGTCTAGGTGACAAAGGAAGAGTCTCCAGGAGAAATGGTGGGGCCTGCTTGTGGGCAGTGGAAACAGGGATGGAGAGGAAGGATGGCTGCCCAGAGATCAAGATATTTTTTTTAAAAGAGTGTATGTATTTGACAGAGAGAAATACAGCCAAAGGGGGAACACAAGCAGGGGGAGTGAGAGAGGGAGAAGCAGGCCTCCCGCCGAGCAGGGAGCCCAATGTGGGACTCAATCTCGGGTCTCCAGGATCATGACCTGAGCCGAAAGCAGTCACTTAACCAACTGAGCCACCCAGGCGCCCCCAGAGAGATTAAGATTTAAATAGATAGGATGATATGATGGTTGGATATGGAGATGAAAGTTTTCCTAAAATAACTCATAGGGTTTTGGTTTGGTTGTCTGAGCGGATAAAGGGGCACCTGGGTGGCTCAGTCGTTAAGCATCTGCCTTCGGCTCAGGTCATGATCCCAGAGTCTAGGGATTGAGCCCCGCATCAGGTTCCCGGCTTGGCAGGAAGCCTGCTTCTCCCTCTCTCACTCCCTCTGCTTATGTTCTCTGTCTAGTTGTTCCCCTCTCTGTCAAATAAATAAAATCTTTAAAGAAAAAAAAAAAAAAAAAGACAGGTGAATTTATTAAGGGCCAGGCCCTGCACTTGACTCTGAATACATAGTGATGCACAAGATATTCATGACTCCTGTTAATAGAGTTAACCATCAAAAAGAGACAGACATTAATCAAAAAAAGTCACATAAAAAATGTCATTGCCAATTGTGCTTGTGCCAGGGACTATAATTGAAAAATGAAGCTACTACAAGACAGAATAAGAGGAGTGAAGTCAGGGACATTCTCTCTAAGGAAATAATATATGGGGGGGTGGGGGAGTCAGAACCAAAGAAAAGCAGTAGGCCAAGAATGAAACCCCAGGTAACACCAAATGGGAAAGGAAGACTGAAAAGGC
>PITA01015404.1:0-50303 GCA_004023965.1 Spilogale gracilis
TCACATTGAGGGTGATTATTGATAGATATGTTTGTATTGACATCATGTTGCCTATGGAGTTCATGTTTCTATAATTTATCTCTGTATATTACTGTTTTGTGTCAATCTTGGGTTCATTTCTCCTCTAAAGAACCCCTCTTAGTATTTCTTGTAGTGCTGGCTTGGTGGTTGCATAATCTTTTAGATCTTGGCGGTCTATATGTATGTTGTTTAATTATTAAGTATTGGGATTTTCCAGATTTTTTTTCTTTTCAAAAATTTTGTTTTATTTATTTGACAGAGAGAGGCAGCTAGAGAGAGGGCAAGCAGGAGGAGCAGCAGGCAGAGGGAGAGGGAGAAGCAAGCTACCCACTGAGCAGGGAGCCTGATGTGGGGCTCAATCCCAGGACCCTGGGATCATGATCTGAGCCGAAGGCAGATGCTTAACGACTGAGTCACCCAGGTGCCCCCAGATATTTTTCTTTTATTAATTATAGCTTTTTCTGTTTGGGTCAAAGAACATAACTTTTTATAATTTCAGCGTTTTTATATGTATTAACCATATTAAAATTCTATTTTATGGCCCAGAATATTCTACCTTGATTAATGTTCTATGAGTATTTGAAAATATTTATGCATCTTGGTTTTGTTAGCTGGAGTTTTCAGCAGGTATCAGTTTGGTCAAGTTGATTGTGTTGCTTAATCTTCTATATTCATACTGCTTTTCTGCCCATTTTTTTCTATCAATTACTGAGAAGAATGTTAATTACTCAACTATAATCATAGATTTTTCTATTTTTCCTTTTATTTTGGTCTATTATGTAGCCCTCATTAGGTCCATATCCATTTAAGATTGTTATGCTTCATGATACATTGACCATTTTCTAATCACTAAATGTCTCCAATTATCCCTGACAGTATTCTTTGGCTAAAATCAAATTTCTATCTAGTATCATTTCCCTTCTCCTTAAGGGCTTCTTTTAATATTTCTAGATGCACAGATCTGATAGCACTGCATTTAAGTTTTCCGTTGACTTCCTTTTTAAAATATGTGTTAGTTCAGTTAAGAATTCTTGGTTCGGAGTTTTCTGTAGTACTTTACAGAAGTCTCTTCACTCTCTTCTAACTTGCATTATTTCTGACAAAAAGTTTGTTGTTCTCAACTTCATTCTTCTATATGTAAAAGGTCTTTTCTCCCTCTCTGCATTTTAAAAATATAATCTCTTCTTGGTTTTCACCACTTTATTTATGATATGCCTTTGCACAACTTTCTTAAAGATTATTCTACTTGGGGTTCTTTGAGATTCCTGATTCAGTGGGTTTACAGTTTTGTCAATATTGGAAAATTGACCCATTATTTTTCAACTTGTTTTTCTTAATCACTTCTGGGACTTCAATTATATGTGTGTCAGGCCATTTAATATTGTCTCATAGGTCATGGATGCTTTTTTTTTTCTGTTTAATCTTTATGCTTCATTCTGGATCATTTCTTTTGCTTTGTCTTCAAAGTCACTAATCTTTTATTTGTAATGTCTATTCTGCCTTCAATCCATATAGTATATGTTTTTTTATCTCAGAAATTCCAGTTTTCATTTTTTTTTATGTCTTTCATACCTCTCTTCATTATGCTTACATTTTCCACTACCATCTTGAAGGTTTTGTTGTTTTTTTTTTTTTTTTAAGATTTTATTTATTTGACAGAGAGAAACACAGCCAGAGAGGGAACACAAGCAGGGGTAGTGAGAGAGGGAAAAGCAGGCTTCCCGCCGAGCAGGGAGCCCAATGTGGGACTCCATCCCGGGTCTCCGGGATCATGAACTGAGCTAAAGGCAGTCGCTTAACCAACTGAGCCACCCAGGCGCCTCCCATCCTGAAGGTTTTTATCTGGATGTTAGGACTATTGAGTTGGTTTCTATTGAACTTCCTCCTCCTGTATAGACTATATGTTTCTACTTTTATATATGCCTGATGATTTTGGTTTGATGTTAAACACTGTAAGTTTGGGGTTGCTGATTTTTTTTTAATTCTTTTAAATAATTTTGATTTCATGCACATTTTCTGCTCTGCGGGGAGCAGGAATTATTCTAAGCCCTGTTAAAACTCTAGGGGTTGTTTGTCTATTCTTTACTTGGAATCAGTTGAATCCTTTCAGTATTTACATTAAAGCTCTGTTAGGTCCAAAGCCATCTATAATCTTACAAGACTTTATCTCTACCCAGCTGAGGAGTCTACCTAATGTTTCATGTATTCTTACCAAATCTTTACAATCAGAAACAGGTACTATTCCTAACCCTGTGCAACTGCCAATAATTTGTTTTTCCTAAGATTTTATTTGAGAGCATGTGAGAGAGCATGAGCAGGGAGAAGGGGAGAGGGAGAGGGAGAAGCAGACTCCCTACTGAGCATGGAGCCTGATGCGATGAGGGGCTTGATCCTAGAACCCTGAGATCATGACCTGAGCCGAAGGCAGATGCTTAACTGACTGAGTCACCCAGGTGGCCCTCGCCAATAATTTTCTTGTCTGTTCCTTTCTAGCAGCTCTTTCTCAAATCCGAGCAGGTTTGTGTGCCTGTCAGTACTCCACCAAATAGTTGAAGGAGTTCTGTTCTCTGCTGTCAGACTATAGTCACATTGGTTTTCGCCAATATAAATAAACACTAATTTTTGTCTCCTCAACTCAGTAACACTGCAAGTCTCTATTTGGCCCTCACCCACCCACCCTCACCCTCTCGCCCCTCACCCCTTGCATTGTAACCTATAGATAGTTGATACAATTGATCTCTCCAACTTCAGTCTTATTCTCCCTATGGTCCATGTCAAGTCCTTTCAAATATTTGAGCTGGTTTTCTGGCTGTCTAAGATTTGAAGTAATAGCTATTAATGATAGTAATTTTTTTTAGGGTCAGTAATTAGAGGACAAGATTTGGAATGGCTGAGTAGGCCCATCTTGGTATAATAAGCTGATAACTGTACTAGTAGTTTTCCAAACAAAGTTCACAGTTTGCCTTGGGAGAGTCCTACATGGAATCTGGGGCTGTTGAGGAAAGCAAGCAGATCCTAAAGTAAGCCCTCATCACCACAAGGGCTACAGAAAATGGAGTCATTTATTCTGAAACGTACCCCTGGGATCCAGCCCTGAACATGACTCTGAAAGGTCAAAAGGGATACAAGCCACCTCACCTAGAAGAAAAGTTACTTACACATCTGTGCTGCCATGTGTCTCCCTCTTCTACAACCACCAGACAGGTCACATCATAGCTTCCCAGAAAGGCAGAATGTGATTCTCAACAATTAGTATTAATGGACATATGAACACTGATGTGAAGAAAACCACCATAAAGGAAAGGAAATCAACAACCAAAACTTAACACCTAAGGAACCTTAATGGAGGCAACTAAGGAAAACTTTGCTTTGAGAATATGTGGCAGCCAGTTTTCTCAAAAGGTGTGAAGGTACACTAGTCTCCTCATCTGTGGTTTTGCCTTGTCTGATTTCAGTCACCTGTGGTTAGCCTGCTGATCAAGCCTCAGGTCAATAGCCTAACACACTGTGACTGTGCTTAGTCATTCACCTCAGGTCATCACATTTTATCTCACAGCATCACAAGAAGGGTGAGTACAATACAAAAAGATTTTTTGAGAGACCATATTCACTGAACTTTTATTTAGTATATTGATAAAATTATATTTTGTTATTGTTGATCTCTTACTGTACCTAATTTAGAAATCAAACTTTATCATATCATAGGTATGTATGTATAAAAAGAAAGTACACTATATCTAAGGTTTGGTACTGAGTGTGGTTTCAGTCATCCACGGGGGCGGGGAGGGTGGGAGTCTTGGAATGTGTCCCCTGCTGATAAGAGGGGACAACTGTATTATGAAAAGAAAATTCAAAAGTTTAAAATGGAAGGGAAAAAAAATCCAACACCAAAGGAGAAAAAAAAATCAGGGTGAGTAAAAGAAAGAACACAGCTGGAGATCAAATCTGAGTTGGAATATTAAGCCAAAGAATATCCAGAATTCAGTACAAAAGAACAGAGCCAAAAAGGTTTTTTTTGTTTTTTTTTTTTTTTTAAGCATGGATAATAGATTGAGAAGTTCAGTATCAATCCAGTTAAGTTCCAGATTGGGGGGGAAAAAAAAAAGAATGAAGAAAAATTAATGAAAGAGAGAAAAAATTTCTGGAAAAATATATCACTTCTGGTTGAAAGGATCTCACAATTGTAGAACAGAATTAATTTTTTTAATTAATTATAAACAATGATATTTTAAAGTCATAAAGAGAAAATCCAAACTTTTTCTAGAGGGTGTTAAAACCCCATCTTATTCTTTAAAGAATGGAATTCAGGGTGCCTGGGCGGCTCAGTGGGTTAAACATTGGACTCTGGATTTCAGTTCAGGTCATGATCTCAGAACTGTGAAATGGAGCCCCCCTCCCCACACCCAACGTGGAGCCTGCTTGAGTTTCTGTCCCTCTCCCTCTTCCCTTCCCACACTCCTCTTTTCCTCTTCAAAAAAGGTGTGTGTGTGTAAAGTATTAATTTGAACTAATTTAAAACCAGCATTCAAATCCAAAAGAAAAAGCCATCTTCAGAATACAAAGTACTCAGAATTTATTAACCAGGCCACAGACCCATTCTGAAAAAAAGTTAACTGAGTATATCTTCGAGCCACACACACACACACAGACAAAAGTGGGTAGAGCAGGACAGGGAAAGAGAAGGTCTCGTTTATATTAACATTTGAATTTCTGACTTCTCTTGGAAAATGAGAACATAAAACAATCCAGGGCTCTAATTCCCACTGGACCACTACAAACCGGAGCTAACTGGCCACCTCTTTCAAAGAGTAAAGGCCCTTAGCTGCAGTCGCAGTGACCTATGGCTTCCCTTCCTATTGCCCTTGGTGCCCACTCAGCCTCGTTAGGCATTTGAGTTGACCTAAGCCTTAAGCCTAAGAAATTCATCCAGCAGTTATATGCATCCCTGCCATACCCACAGAAACACAATTTGATAGATTGTGTTTTCCACGCAATTTCCAATTTCCACGCATTCAGTAGGAACTGAAAGCAGGTGTGCTGTACTTCAAAGCAAAGGATCGAGGTGCCTTCTAATCCATAGCTTTCAACAAATTCCCCCTTAAACAGTCCCTGCAGGCCAGAGGACAGAGCCCAGGATTTGCAGCCAAATACTCCGCCATTTAACCTAACTAGCTGTGTGGCCTCAAACAAGTCACTTAATCTCTCTGAACCTCATTCCTACACCAGTAAAATGAAAATGACCTTGCAAAGCTGCCTCAAAAGGTGACTTGCTTATTAATTTATTAGGTGACAAACGGGCTGAGGTCACTTAAAGACACCTAGGATTTTCTAGCTTCTCCCCAGCTTGCGCAGGCATTGACTCGGATCAGTAGTGGAGCTCGTGGCCCAACTCTGCTATTGGGCGAACGACCTTTGTTCGGACCCCGCTCCTTCCTCTTGGACGCCGCTCGAGTGTCCAGTCCGGGGCGGGGGAGGGTCCTGCCAAAACGCCGACGCAGTGCGGGACACCCGCGTAGTCTCGGGTCCAGTGCGACCCTCAGGGAATCTTCGCGAGGGCGGTGCGGGCCAGCACCAGGTTGCAGACGCCCGTCCCGGGGAGCAGGGAGCCGGGCCTACCTCTCCGGTCCGGTCCAGTTCTCGGGCGCAGCCGCGCGGCCAATCAGCGCCCGCGGGGCCGGACTCTGCCCCTCCCGCCGTGCGCGGGGTCGCGAGCCGAGCTGGCGGCGCGGGGAGGTCGGGGTGAGGCGACATGGTGCGCGGCAGGATCTCCAGGCTCTCGGTGCGCGACGTGCGCTTCCCCACGTCGCTGGGGGGCCACGGCTCCGACGCGATGGTAAGCGCTGAGCCACAACTGGGTGCCTCTTGCCGCGGACGGCCAGGCCTACGTGGGCACAGGGAGTCCAGTGGGTCGCGGAGGTTCCCCGCTTTGGAACCATCGCTTTTGCGAAGGGGGAGGCCGGGAAGGGGACGGGGAGTAAAAGTAACCCGAAACTCTCCACAACTCCTGGGCTTTTTTTTTTTTCTCCTTATTTTTTCTTTGTTGACGTTTGGCACTTCCTGTTGTTGCATTTATGATTCGCATTTTGCTGAAAATGGTAGAATGTGTCATATGCAACAACAGCAAATTGCTCTTGTTGGATCCCCACCAAGAAAACTCTGGCACACATGCTGGCTTCTTGGCTGAAACCTTGGCGAGGTTCGTGGTGGTGGGCCGCGGTGTTTTGGGTGATGATCCTGCCTCCCCCACAACTTGCTCTGTGACCCAGAGAAGACGCTAACCTCTCTGGGCATATTGGGCCCATCTATGAAATGGAGTCACACTCTGGCTGGGAAACCAGACAAGCAAGATCCTAGCAATTCTGAGGCATGTGAGGGGGACTCTCTTGAAATTACCTGAAAACGTTGTTAGAAAGGATTTGTCACTGTAGAGAGTTATGCAAATACGTCTTTGGAGAAGTTGTAAAGGCATAGCCTTCTACCTAAATACTGAAGGGTGTGTTTGCTTATTGACGGTATTTGGAGGGACACCCTCCATCCCTACCACGGTCTAGTGCAGTGGTTCTCAAATAAAGGAAGGAGTTTTATACTGGGTCTCCCCAAGGGCTGTCACCCCCTGGATCCTCATTGCCCTCAGTCCACCGAGGAGATAAACAAAATTGCATGGGTCTGTAAGGAATGTGTGCACACATGGAGGGAAATGAGAAACATCCATGTTAGAATGATGGTTACCTATTGCCTGTGTGGATGGAGGGGAATGAGTACCAGAGGACTCTAACCCTCTAATGTTGTGCTTCCTAAGTGGGTGGGGGGCATGCTGATAATCATTACATTTATTACCTATGCACTTTGTGTACTTGAAATACTTTTTTTAAATAATAGGTCTCTCGCCAAAAAAAAAAAGAAAAAAAATGCTGACTACAAAGTCATTACATTTAAAAGTATGTCCTTGGGGCGCCTGGGTGGCTCAGTTGGTTGGGCGACTGCTTTCGGCTCATATTATGATCCTGGAAACCTGGGATCAAGCCCCACATCATGCTTCCTGCTCTTCGGGAAGCCTGCTTCTCCCTTTTTCAGTCCTTCTGCTTGTGTACCCTCTCTAGCTGTGTTTCTGTCTGTCAAATAAATAAATAAAAATTAAAAAAAAAAAAGTATGTCCTTTATTCTGAGATAAAGTTATTCCCACTTTTTAAAATCTTTGTGTTCCTTCTTATATCATGTTAAATGACTTAAAGAACACCCAGTTGGCAATCCTTTGTGGATCTCTAAATAAATGTTTGAAATTTCATTGCCTTGTAATACAAATTCAAGCACTTGATCTAAGGCAATCACTTTGCTCCTGATTTGTAGCAGCTGTGGATTAAACCACTCACTCTCTTAAGCCTTGATTTTCCTTTTTTTTTTCCCATTTTTAAAATTTAAATTCAATTAATTGACATATGATGTATTCTTGGTTTCAGAGGTCGAGGTCAGTGATTCATCAGTCTTATGTAATACCCAGTGCTCATTACATGACTTGTATCACCCAGTTACCCCTTCCTCCAACTCCCTCCCCTCCAGCAACCTTCAGTTTGTTTCCTATGATTAAGAGTCTCCTATAGTTTGTCTCCCTCTCTGGTTTCGTCTTGTTTTATTTTTTCCTCTCTTCCCCTATGATCCTTTTTAAAATTACACATATCAATGAGATCATATTATAATTGTCTTTTTCTGATTGATTTAATTTGCTTAGCATGATACTCTCTAGTTCCATCCACGTTGTTGCAAATGGCAGATTTCTTTTTTTGATAGCTATGTAGTATTCCATCATGTTTATATGCCCCATCTATTTTATCCATTCATCTGTCAATGGACATCAGGGCTCTTTCCAAGGCCTCAGTTTTCTTATTGGTGATATGGATATAATAGTATCTGCTTCATGTAATAAATGAGATGTTCATAATGTGCCTGATACAGAGAAAGCCATTGGAAGGTATTTCTGTAATTACTATTCACATATGAGGAAACTGAAGTAGATGGAGTTCTGGCCTAGGTTTTTCTCTGCTTTGAATTTGTGAACTGTTAAAGTAGCCCAGTTTTAAGTAGAATAATTTAAGAGATGGAATTTGTCTCTTGGCCTAAGTTGTTTATGACCTCTAGATCAAGAGAGGGTCTCTAATACCTGTATCACAAACTCATAAATACTTAAGTATTTATCTTCTAGAGATATGAGGTGTGTTGTGTGCTGATTCTCATGTGCCTTCCTAATAGAATGTGCTACTTTGCAGTTCCTGATGGTATTGCTTCCCAAGCCCTCACGGCATGCTGAACTCAGCAATTCGGCTCTATTCACCCTTAGAAGCAGAGGAGGCTTTCTGATCAGAAGCAGGATATTTTCATGAAGGAGCCCTGAAACTGTCCCCAAACTGGTAAAAGTAAAGGATTCCAGCTGTGTTTTTTCTATTGGCCTTTTAGGAAATGTGGAGCGCTTAGGCCTGCATTATACTTATACATTGCTTGCTTGCCAAGGCACTCATTAAGGTTTCAGAGACCTCCGGGACCGTGGGCTCATAGCCCAGCTCCACCTGACACTGTGCACCCCCCTCCTCACCACCACGTCCCAGCCAGCCATACTTTTCCTGTCCTTTCCCCATTGTCTGCTGAGCTCCCAGGAATGGCCGTGTTCCCAGACCACTCTCTTGCTCCTCTGGCTCCCATTCCCTCACTCCCAGCAGCTAGAACACTGTCCACTGCCTCATGGAGAAGACTGAAGACAAATGTACTCTGGGCCCCATCTCCACCCATCAGTCTCCAAGCCAATCCTCTCTCATCTTTCCCTTTATTCTGTGAATCCTATCCTCCCAAAAGAATCCATTCTGCTGTGTCAACCCTTCTTGACTGTGGAGGCCCCATTCTCATACTCTCCATCTCCAGTATTTTCTTCCTCAATTTCTTTTCCCAGTGGTTCCTTTCCTATCCCATATAGACAGGGATTCCCACTCTGGAATCACTTTTGCTTGATGCTAACCTCTCTTCTTCCTTCTGTGTCTGCTCCTTCCCCACCAAACACTAAATTCTTGGTACATCTCTATTGCCTCCAACCTTTACACTTACTTCCTCCTTCATCTGAAATCAGCTTCTGTCTCCTTCCTTCTCTTGAGGTAGACTGTTACTTTTGCTTCCAGGGTCCTTTCTCTGGGTCTACGTGTCACGTTGTCAGCTGCCTCCTCTTCCAGCCATCACTCTACACCCTGGCTCGCTGTTACTGCTTCCTTTACTGACCCCTTTCTTCTCTCTGCAAAGCTTAGGCCCCAGGGGCCCTCCCGTCTCATGGTTTGCTCCCAGTAAGGCCCCCCCCGCCCTGTGTGTACAGCTTTAGTGCCCACTTGTATGCCAGTGATCCCAGATCTCATTTCTGGATCTTCCCTCTCAGGAGCCCAGGGACCAGACCAGAGTGTCACCAACTCTCAAACACACTCTAGTCTTTCCCTTTTCTGTCTCTTGACTGCCACTGTCACCAAAGATGATTCTTCCCTCTCAGGTCCTTCATGCCCTCTCTCACTACTGAAAAGCTCCCCATCCTGGACTAACCAGCTCAAATTCTAGTTTCATCATAAAGCCTCCTCCAGCTTCAAATCCTTCCTGCTAATAGTGCTCTCTCTCTGGCTTCCGTAGCTTGTATCCCTCCCAGAGAATTACCATGTCCTGCCTCTTGTTATTAGAGCTTCTGTAACTATGACTTCTAAACTATAATGTCCTTTTTTTTTTTTTAAGATTTGTATTTGAGAGAGAGAACATGAGCATAGGGAGCAGCAGAGGGAGAGAGACAAGCAGGCTCCCCACTGAGCAGGGAGCCTGACATGGAGCTCCATCCCAGAACCCCAGGATCATGACCTGAGCTGAAGGCAGATGCTCAACTGACTGAGCCACCCAGGTGCCTTGGAAACTGAGTTTTAAGAGGCAGAATTTAAATCCTTATGTCCAGGGAGGGGAGGAGGCAAACATGGTAGACAGAAGGCCTTTGTCAGGCACCAGAGCCTCGTGGAGGGCATTCAATGTGAAGTGTTGCTGGGTACCAGCTGTGTATCAGAAGTTGTACACTTTGCTGAGGGAGCACAGACACATCTGAAAGAAAGTTACAGTTTAGGGGTGCCTAAGTGGCTCACTCGGCCGGCCGGGTGTCTGCCTTCAGCTCAGGTCATGATCTCAGGGTCCTGGAATCAAGCCCCACGTGGGACTTGCTGCTCAGCGGGGAGTCTACTGCTCTCCCACTGCCCTTCCTCACCCCTAGCTCATGCTCTCTTTCTCGCTCTTACCTGTTCTCTCTCAAATAAAATCTTTAAAAGAATAAATAAACTCAAGTTTTCTTATCTGTCAGATAGGGTTAATAGCACCTACTTCAAAATATCGTGAGGATTAAATTAAATTAAGTGGCTTTTAAAATAGTGTACCAGAGCAACAAATGTCGTAATAATAATAATGATAATTAAAACAGAGATCAACTGCCACTACCGTATGCTGTCAGTAGCTACATCCTACGTTCCTTATGGATGAGTGCACATCTTCTGCCTGCCCCCACACTGTCCAATCTTGTCTCATTCACTTGCCCGACACAAGGTGCAGGGTTTCTTGTTGCTCTCCCTTGCCCCATCCGGTCCCTGGTCCCCTTGTCCATCCCAGTGTCTCAGCCCCCTGTTTCCTCTTTGCTTGCTCCCTTGCTCTTCATGGTCCTTCTCACTGACCGCACAGTAGTTCTCACCTGCTTCTTGTGTGTGGGCTTCTTCTTCCCCGCTGTAGGAGAGATTTCTAGAGACAGACTGGTTTTTTCACTTTTGCACCCCCCCCCCATCAACAGGTAGCGTTCAGTTTCATCATCGTCAGTGAACACTTACCAAAATACCACTTGATGTAGCAAGTTTAAAAAAAACTGTTTTTAAAAAAAACAAAAAGCAGGCTAAGTTGTCCTTAAGTTTTAATTCTTTGCATTCCCCCAGTGATCTCCTCTGAAACTGCCACCAAAGAAAAGCCCAGTTTCCTGTGAGGCTGTTTGAAGCCCTGGTTGCTTCCATTTGAAGCCACTTGTCAATACAGCTCTGTTCAGAGAGCTGGCCGAGGTAGCTTGGAGGAAAACTCCTGGATTAAAATCTGAGCTGATCATCAGAGGAGGCATAATTGCAAACTGGCACTGAAAGTGTATGCATTGCCCTTGTTAAAATGATATGAATTTGTCAGGACTTTCCCTTTGTCCACCCAGAACTCCTCCATTTTGCGGGGGGGTACCCCTACCCCAAGGCTTGCTTCAGATTGGAGCTCTTCATGCACATCCTCTGTTGTGTGTTAGGAAATGCTCTGAGGTGTACCTTTGGGTTTCTCATATTTGCATTGTGGGGCGGGGTGCATTTTCCCCCCAGCACACAGACCCTGACTACTCAGCTGCCTATGTCGTCTTAGAGACCGATGCAGAAGACGGGCTCAAGGGGTATGGACTTACCTTCACTCTGGGAAAAGGCACAGAAGTTGGTGAGTTGAACTTTCTTGTAAGGTTCTGGAATGCTTCATTTTCACTTGGATTCCAGTTGTGACCTTATTTTTCTCTGTACTTACACTGCTCAGGGTGAGTAAAAATAGTGTTGTGTGGTTTGTTATTTGTTTCATGGGGAGAAATGAAAACACAGCAGAACTCAGCCCTGTCTCCTTGCAGGGGTTGATGGACTGTGGGCATATTCGTGAATCTTGACCCATTTCTCTGCCTGAGCTAGGGAGGTGGTTAAGGGATATGACAGGGACAGACGGGCACTCTGTAGCAAGGCTTATTGCGATGAGCATTGCGAGCCACTCACTCTTCAAAGTGAGTGGCTTCAGGCTCACTGCTCTTCATGGCAGAAGGGCCTCTGGCTGCCCCCACACCACTATCTTCTGCCTGCCTCCACACCACCGCGCTGTCATCTGGGCAAAGCAGGTTGTGCATTGAGTTATGAGTGCAGTTCTTCTCTCAGAATTGGAGAAAGCTCAGTGGGGGTCTTAAGGTCCCTCATTTTCTAGATAAGGAGACTGAGGCCCAGATACCTGCTCAGCTAGCCACTCCATGAAGTGCTTTCTTTCCACATTTTTAAAGAAGACTTTTTTTTAATTTATTTATTTGAGAGAAAGAGGGAGAGAAAGTGAGCACAGAGGGAGAAGCAGACTTCCTGCTGAGCAGGGAGTCCAAAGTAAGAAGTCGATCTCAGGACCCTGGGATCATGATCTGAGCTGAAGGCAGATGTGTAACTGACTGGACCACCCAGGAACATTTAAATACAAATGATGTGTTTGATTTTGGTTTTGAAATACTCAATCCATGGACAAGCTACAAAATTCAAGAAGTACAAAAAGTGACCTTTGCCAGGTCAATTCCTATGGATCCTTAGGGTCTGAAGCCAAATGATGACAGTTGAGGCTTGAGGATCTAAGAAGGAAGGGAACAGATTCTCTAAATTCGGTGGTGATGCAGTACCTCTCCCATGGATTGTTGCACTGTCCGCTCTCCTTTAGATGTAAAATAGAAGGTGTGCCTCACTGAAATATTTTAATATTGTCGAGCAGACAAAGGTGTGTGTGCATACATGAGTGCGTGCATATACATGGGTGTAAGGAAGGGGAACATTTCTGGTACTTTAAGTGGATGCAGGGTGGCTGCTGTTTCACTCTTGACGGGGCTGGCCTTCAGTTGTGCCATCAGCCAGTTCTGCAACAGACTTGCCTTGAGCGCTCCCAGGTGTCAGGCGCTGGGGAGAGGATTTTAGTGAGATAGACAAAGGAGACGGAATCCTGGGTGTACACAGAAGGAATGCACAAACGTCTCAGGGATGCAGCCATAGAAGAGAGGATCATGCAGTGTGAGAAGGATGAATTTTTTTCTTTTCTCTTTTCTTTTCATCTTTTTTTTAAAAAAAGATTTTATTTGTTTATTTGACAGAAACACAGCTAGAGAGGGAACACAAGCAGAGGGGAGTGAGAGAGGGAGAAGCAGACCACCCCCGAGCAGGGAGCCTGATGCAGGGCTTGACCCCCGGATTCCTGGGACCATGACCTGAGCTGAAGGCAGATGCTTAACGACTGAGCCATCCAGGCGCCCGAGAACAGATTTTTCAAAGGTGGTACAAGTTACATGGAGAGAAGTTTAGTTCATTGTCCAGGAGGGTCTCAAGCAGCTTCAGAACAGAGGTGAGCTTTTGAGATTCATCCTGAAGATTATTCCTTGAAGCTAGGAATTTGCCAGATAGCAGGAAGAGGCTTGGCAGTGATTCCGTCTCCTTCTCCATTAAGTCAACTGTTTGCTGTTAATGTTTTCCATAAGGCAGTGACCGCTGACCACAATAGGTTTGTGAGCTGTGTGTCAGCTTCTCCCACAACTTTAATTGTCTCTCGTCTAAGTCAAGTACTTTAAGAAGCTGCCTTCTCCATATTGCAGACCATAGAGGGTGGCCCCCAAAGGTTGCGTAAAACTCAGCAAGCTTACAAAATATGTTCTGGGACAGGCCACCGGAACCACTCTGTTAACAGCCGAGACTTTGAACTTTGCTGACTCGGACGCACAGTGAAGGGACCCTGTGTGCTCACTGAGACATGAGATAGGAGATAGGACGCTCCTCTCCCTGGTTGCTGAGCTCTGTCCTCTGGGGCTTCACTGACCTCTCTCCCTCCTCCACTCCCATCCCCTCCCAGCTGTCGTGATGGGCACATCAGCCAGGGAAAAATCAATTTCCATCTCTCTCTGCCATTAATAAATGGCTCTTTGGTGGTGATGTAGTCGGCTTCCGCCTTTTGCTGACCACAATGTGAGACAACCCATTTTACTTTTAACCTTCCTCCATATTTCAGGCGATTTACCACAGCCATAGAATGTGTTACATGGCATTTGCATTAAAGATGGAAAAAAATTCCATTAGCTCATCACAGTTCTTTTGTGGGTTTGTCAGCCTACTTACCTGTTCATTCTTTTATGATTGAAAAAAAAGGTAAAAAATAGTGGTTTCCTCATTATCGTGAAAGCAGTGCTGGTATCTGTGTATGAGAAAGAGAGGGAGAATTATAGTTATTTGTTTAATGGATAGAATAAAAAATGTAGTTTTTTGTTTTTTAATAGAGGGAAAAAAGATGAAGAAAGAGGAATTTCTAAAGAGACAAAAAACAGCTGTGAGGGTCCACACCAGCCCTTGGGCTCAGGCACCCGTGGTCATTCATAGGCCTTATTGACTTGTCCTTCCTGGGCCAGATGATCCCAGGGAGTTAGTCAGCAGGGCACTGCCTTCATTGGCCAGTTCTTTCCAGATGAAATTTCCCCACCCATGGCAGCAAAGCAAACCTGAAGCAGACTATCCCATACACTAGATGACTACCAGTCATCCAGATTTGACAGATTTGACACATTTGACAGATTTCTGTCAAATACACTAAATTTTATTTTATTTTAAAGCTTTTATTTATTTATTTAATTGACAGAGAGAGAGAGAGAGACAGCAAGAGAGGGAACATGAGCAGGGGGAGTGGGAGAGGGAGAAGCAGGCCTCCCACTGATGTGGTGCTCAATCCCAGGACCCCAGGGATCATGACCTGAGCCAAAGGTAGATGCTTAAAGACTGAGCCATCCAGGTGCCCCAAATGCACTCAATTTTAGTTAGCTTCTTACAGTGCCCTCCTTTTGAGCAAGGACAATCTATATACTCTAGATGAATATATTAGTGTTGCATCTCTTAGAAGCTGCAAAAGAGGTGTTCATCCTCAACTTGTGTTAAATGAATTTGCTGTGGGGGGCAAACTGGAGCTGTGATTCATCAGTGATTTCCGGCCACCATGTCTTCAACGTGATGGAGGTTTTATCTAGAGAACGGTGTACCTCTCTGACAGACTCCTTCAGAGTTCTTTAATCCCTGAGCACCAACCATGAAGGCAACAGGAGAATTCTGTCTTCTCACAGTTCTAGGGAATGCATGTCTGAACTGGAATGATTCTCTATCCCATGAACAAAAGCCCTAGAGAACATGGAATGGTTGGTCCACCCTAATGCTACATTTGAGAGCAGGTGTGCAAACTTCTGCATGTTCATAGAGGCCAGCCATATCCTGAGAGCATGTTTCAAATATTGAAACAGTCTTTCTCGTGGGATCTGGCTGATGGTAAAACTGTACCTTTCCAGCTGTCCTACAAAATGATCGGAGTCATATCGCAGAAATGGCTACACCAAATAAGTCAATCAGAAATTGTAATAACAAATTAATTGCTCTGGGGCTAAGTAGATGACTTGATTTGATTATTTTGGCCATTTATGCATAGACTAAATGTTTTCTAGAATAACTAAAGGGTCAAAGGGTCTCGCTCATTCAATTTGTTGCTTATTCTTCATCTGAAATAACACAATAAAGCCTTAAGTAAAATTTAAAAAAAAATCAGTGGTCATGCTGAACCAAATTAAATTTAACTTTCAAATTAAGAAGAAAGTAATATATCATAAATAAGTCAATAGGAAGAAATGTAATATTTAAGAAAAACGTTTTCATGTACTTTAATATTTTACATGTACTTATGAAGCTTATTACAAATTCACTTCATCTTTAATACTGTGTTATGCTGTGAATTCAAAATATTTTCTATGCTTTCTATGGGTACTTCTCTCTCTCTCTCTCTCTCTCTCTCTCTCTCTCTCTCTCTTTTGAGTGATAAATCAGTCTTCTTATTTCTTAGGAACAATGCATTAGCAAGGTTTGGTTTTGAAACTGCCTGTATAGACGCTTTCCAAAGTGAACAAGAAAATAGATTGGGAATAGGACGTAACTTTCATATCTACGGCTCTGTTTTTCACATGGCAGCCATTCAAAATGTGTTTGCTCTACTCAAGTGAAGCTGTGGATTAACACCTGTTCCATGTGGATGACACTACTTAATAACAAACACCGAAGACGTATTCGGGGCAGTTTTTAAAAACACGGACCTTTTGTATTTAAAGTTTCTTTTAGTTTGTGGTGTTTTCATGTCTTTGTTTATTGAGTTCATACCAAAACATAGACAGAATTGAATCCTTACTTAACAGTGGTCTGTGCCGTGAATGCCCTCGCCCACCATGTGCTTAACAAGGCCCTCAGGGACATCGTCGAAGACTTCAGAGGTTTCTACAGGCAGCTCACAAGCGACGGACAGCTCAGATGGGTAAGGGGCCGATTTTATAAAATGCTTCTATAAGTAATGTTACTAAGGTCTAAAATGTCCTAAGTGTCTAAAATGGCAACAAATGTGAAAACAGAAACAGGCTTACAAGTCTAAGGTCAAATATTGTATTGAGATAAACTGGGGCTTAAACCATTTAGACAGTAAGTGTTTGGAGGTAATTGATTCCTTTCTGTAAGACTTGAATCTGCACATATTTGGACCTTGAGAGCCCTACAGATCTCATCTCTACTCCCACTGCCTTCTCTAGAAGTGTACTAGATCCTCTAGAAGATAAAGTACTGAATGGGTAGCCTTTCTGGAGGAGAGATAATATAAGTAGTATTGGAGTTGGGGAAGAAAGTTATTAAAGCCAGAAATATAGGAGAAGAACAAAGTTGAGAAGATAGAGACCAGAGTACTTTTATGTGCAAAGGTCTATATATTGAGCCCTAAGTTCAAGGCATGAAAAGAATGAGGCTCTAGAGAAGGGGTTCTATCCCAGTAAGGTCAGTCCAGTAACTGGGTCCTTGTGCTTGTCTCCTGACTTCAGCTCCGTCTTTTGCTGCCTCTGCTCAAGCTCTAGTCCATGCCTGGAGAAAGGCACAAGGGAAGTCACTTGCCATCTTGCCTTGGGATTTCATTTTGAACTTTCTGCAAAGCAAGTTGAACTTGTTTTTCAAAGATTTCCTTGAAGAAACTCGCACTGACCAAATCTGGGACAATTCAAGGATCAAAATAAATACATTAGTAATGGCTTGTCACTCATGGAATAACATAAGAATCTATGAGTCCATTTAGGTAGTGAAAAGCAACCAGGAAAAGCTTGTCATTATAATAGAATACAAATTTAATGTAAAGAGAATGATAATGTTAGACAATCACTGTATTGCAAATATTGTAGTCATAACTGATTGAGGCAAGAATCATCAGTACATGCCCAAATTTGGGGGATAATATTAATCTCCATACTTAGGGAAAATGGTAACCTCATAGTGCAGCAGCCCAGTGGACCCTGAGTTACTTAAGTGCTGAAAGGTCATAGCCCTAATAAAAAACCAAAATGACATGACTGTCTTCTTAGAATTTGTGCCAAGAAAGTATGACCTGAATCCCAATCATGAAGGAATCCCAGACCAAACCATATTGAAGGACACTGTTACAAGTCAACCAGCCTGTGTATTTTAAAAATGTTAACAGCATCTTAAGAAGAATAAGAAAAATTGTTCCAGATGAAAAGAGACTAAAGAGATAAGACAACCAAATGCAATATGTTAATAAAATATTGAGACAGTTGGCAAAATTTGATTATGGACTGTCTTTTAGGCAGTAGTATTCTATAATGTTCTATTCCCGGAATTTGATCATTGTACTCCTACGGTTATGAGAAAAGGTTCTTGTTTTTAGGACCTACACACAGAAGTGTTTAGGGTTCAAGAGACATGATATCTGCGACTTGAATGATTCAGGAAAATCATTATTATTTATATTATATATGTTCTATTTGCATATGTGTGTGTACATATACACACAAACACATAGAGAGAATGGAGGGGAACATACAGAGTTTTTTGTGCTGTTCTTGCAACTTTTCTATAGGTTTGAAACTATTAAAAAAAAAAAAAAGTTTAACCCCTACATAAGTCTTGAAATGTGTCCCTGGCTAGGAGACCTAAATATCTTTCATTTCTAAGAAGTGCTGATGTGCTTTGCTTCCTAACCAGATCGGTCCTGAGAAAGGTGTTGTGCATCTAGCTACGGCAGCCGTTCTCAACGCTGTCTGGGACCTGTGGGCCAAGCAGGAGGGAAAGGTAACTCATCAAAGGAGCACGTAGGGAGCTCTGTAGAAAATCCGACATGTGGCAGTGGGATGAACACTTCCTCTATGAGCAGCCTTCTGAAGATAAAAGACATACACAGCAGGCCTCCAAAAGAAATATAAAGAATGTTTTCATTCTTTTTCTCCCTGGCAGTAGTTAGGAAACTATAGGAGTAGGGTATAAAGGGCTGAGAAAGAAATGGGAAGGCAGCAAAGGTGAGGAGTTAAGAGGCAGTGTTAGGGATCCCCGCAGGCAGGTGGGCTAGAGGGCAGGTGTTTGAGAGTGGAAGTTTGGATTTACTTTTAGGAAGCAAAAAAGTGTCTACTTTACATATGTTTTACAATTCTTTTCTTTCTTTCTTTTTTCCAAGCCTCTGTGGAAGTTACTTGTTGACATGGTAAGTAAATTCTTTAACATTATAATGTTAAATAATTATAATAATGTTGTAATATAAATGAGATGGATTTACAGATTACTTGCCTTTTGATAATCAGTAAATATATTCAGGATTATCTTTGAATCACTATAGTGATGATAAAGCAAAACCCCACTAAATCCTAGTATTTCTTTTCTGATATTTGAAGTAACAGCTGGCTGTGTTCACATAGGCAGAGTGGTCCCAGGGAAACACTAATTTTAGGTCCTGCCTCCCCACTGTGGAGTTTTCATGTGTAATGCAAATTTTCTGAGCCTCTGTTTCCTAACTATGAAAAGGGGATAGTTGTCACTTCTCTGAGAACCTCATAGAATTTGTTTAAAGACCACATGATCAAAGTGCTTCCTGAAGAACAAGAGGTTATTAATATATTATTATCTTATATAATATATAAGATATGTTATATAATGTATATGTTATATATAATGTAATGTTAAGATAACTTAACATATATATTATATATGATTTATTATTATTATTAAGATATTATTAAGATATCATCTGGTCATTTTGAATTTAAAAGGAAGTGACAGACTTTGTTGTTCTCCACTGTCTAATTCCAGGAGGGAAGGAGCCAAATGCTGAAGATAAGGCTCCTTGGTTTCCCTTTTCCTTGACATGTTTATGGCAGGGTCAAGCACCTGGGGTCTGAGGAGGAAAAATATCTGGACAAGTTAAGGGGCATGAACATCAGACCCAGGCAGACTTGACTTTGAATCTGGGCTCCACCACTTCCCCCGGCAGGTTGACCTTGGACATGTCACTAATCTCTTTGAGCATCAGCTGCCCCAGAGTGAAAACTCTGGGGTCAACAAATGAAGGCCCTGTTATTATTTGGCCTCACAAAGAAACACAAAGAACACCACGGCCTTGAAGACTGTAGGTGGGGAGACATTGCCTCTTCTCTGGGGGAAAATAAAAACAGGAGGCTATCACACTGTCTCTCTGATGTGGTTGCAGATGGCATGGGGACCCATCCAAAGGGGAAGGACATGAGCTGCCTTTAGGCTCAAGGTCAGCTTTTCAGAGGCATGTAAGAGGTAGCTTCCAAAACTGATTGAGGGCCACTAGGGAAGATGCCTGTGACTTCATTCTTTTGGATCCTATTTCCTGTTTCAGTAGCAGTAGTCTCGAAAGAGACTCGAAAGAATCTCAGCAATGAAAGAGCTTTTACATTTTTTTAAAAAAAAATTATTTATATATTTTTAAGAGAGCACACATGAGCAGGAGCTGGGGTGGGGGCTAAGGGAAAAGCAGACCCCCGCACTGAGCAGGGAGCCGGTTGTGGGACTCGATCCCAGGACCCTGGGGTCATGACCTGAGCCAAAGACAGATGCTTCACTGACTGAGCCAGCCAGGCGCCCATCTTTTACACTTTTTAACAGACCAGTGGAGTAGTATTAGTCACAGTAAAACCTGAGTGGGAGTGAAGCTACTGGTCGCTTCTCAGCTGTTAGACTGGGATGGGGAGGGGTCTCAGCCAGAGGCCCTGCTGAGGATGTCAGCCTTGCCACAGCGTGACGGCCTGAGGACATCTTGGGGAGACAGCGCTGACCCTCTGAAGAGCTCTGTACCAAGGAATGACAGAACCAAACAATTTAACACAAATCCTGAATGCCCTTTCCTAGAAAGGATAAGTCTGTCCTTAGAAATATAAGCTGCTTGTGAATTGATTTGGGCCTTTCTACTCTCCTGTCACGCTGCCAGGACCCCAGGACACTGTTATCCTGCATCGATTTCAGGTACATCACTGATGTCCTGACCGAGGAAGAAGCCTATGGTGAGTCATACTCGAGGGAGGGAACTGGAAGTTTTCTGGTACCTGCTGATGTGTAAATAATGTAGCAGCATGATTTATTGTCTGAAAAAGTGATGATGCTTCTTATTTTTTTCCAGAAATACTGCAGAAAGGTCAAGTTGGAAAAAAAGAAAGAGGTGGGTGGTGAGGAAATTTCCATCATTGTTTTTGTTGTCATTGCCCTTTTGAGGGTCCCTGTCCTCTTGGGGTTTGCATCATCTTTCCAAATGCCCCATGCCCCGTGACCAGGCCCTCTGCCAAAGGATTGCATCCAGATGAAGCAGGGGCAGGGGTGTGACAAATGAAGACCTGGGTTAGACCCTTGGTATTTGCATGATTGTGAATGTGGCCAGAGACTGGGCTTGGGGCTCGGTGCACTTGAAAGGCAGGGTCAGGAGGAGAACAGGCGGATTCTCTGGGGGCAACAGCTTAGCTAAAGGCAACTGGGTTGCCTAGGCAGCTTGGTTGGTTGGGCATTTGCCTTCAGCTCAGGTCACGGTCCCG
Source organism: Spilogale gracilis (assembly GCA_004023965.1). Lineage (NCBI taxonomy): Eukaryota > Metazoa > Chordata > Mammalia > Carnivora > Mephitidae > Spilogale > Spilogale gracilis. The sequence continues at coordinate 20,732 of PITA01015404.1, forward strand.
GGGTCCTGGGCTCGCGTTCCATGTTGGGCTCCCTGCTCAGTGGGAAGCCTACTTCTCCCTCTCCCTCTGCCATTGCCCCTGCCTCTGCTTATGTGCCTTCTCTCTCTGTGTCAAAAAATAAGCAAAATCTTAAAAAAAAAAGGCTGTTGGAATTGCGAAGGTCTCTGGAAAGCACAAAATGTTGACCAGCATTGTGTTTCCACAGAAGGGCAAATGCTGCTACACGGCTACCCTGCCTACACCACATCGTGCGCCTGGCTAGGGTACTCGGACGACACGCTGAAGCAGGTGGGCACTCGAACCTGGTTTTGTGGACAGGTTTCATCTTCCCAGCTTTCTGGAATTTTCTTGTTAGCCTTTTTAAATCATTTTGGACCCAAGGCCTCATGCCAAAAGTACGCCGGAGTGAAGTAAAGCCATTCACCTGTGGGTGCGGGACTCTGCCCGAGCGTGTCCTACCGTGGCTTCTGGAAGGTGACATGCCAGGGGCTGGATTCCCTGCACCGTGTTCACCGAACCATGCTGGGCCTCGGTGTCCTCCCTGTGGCATGGGGAAATGATAGGTATCTCGTGGGTGGTCAGGGATTCAGGATCATGCTGTGAGTTGCGTAAGGCCCGCAGCCCCGTGGCTGGCACCCAGCATGCAGTCAGAGCGTGGTTCGTTTATGACTTTCCCATCACACTGTACTTGCAGCCGAGAGAAAGACTAACTCCCTTGCATCCACACGTTCTGTGGGCACTGCAGAATACCCTCACGTCAAGAAGGAGGATAGATAGAAATGCTCCATTTCCCTTTTAGGAATGTTGTGAACAGTTCAAGAAGTTGTTCCCCTGGAGATGAGGAAAGAAAGTCATCCTACAGATGCAAAGAGTTATGCTCTGTTGGCTAAACTGTTTCTGCCCATACTTCACCAACACATGGTGGCTCTCGTGGTTCATGCACCAGCTGTAGTGGTTGCGAAAGTGGACCAGAGACAACTGGGGTGCTCGTTAGACCCAAGAGAGTGTTTGGGTGTGTGATGCTGGCTGTGCCCCTTTCCCCACAGCTCTGCACGGAGGCGCTGAAGGACGGCTGGACCAGGTAACGCGTTCGTGTGATCATGGGCTTCACTCTCCCCACGGTGGTGGGGCAGGCTGAGCAGTGGAGAGGAGCCGGGAGCAAAAGGCACCAAGGAAGCCAGGATTCATCCAGGAACAGTCTGACACATAGGGATGCGTGGGAAAGTTCAAACGTAGGCCACGCTCTTTCTGCAAAGACGAGATGTGAAGGGGCGCCTGGGTGTCTCAGCCGGTTAAGTGTCTGCCTTCAGCTCAGGTCATGATCCCAGAGTCCAGGGATCAAGTCCTGCTGTCAGGCTCCCTGCTCAGTGGGGAGTCTGCTTCTCCCTCTGACTTCTCCCCTCCCATTCTGCCTCTCTCTCTTTCAAATAATTAAATAAAATCTTAAAAAAAAAAAAAAAGATGAGGTGTGAGTCTTAGTTAGACTCCTAGAACATCAAATTTGAAACAGACTTGAAGATGGTCAGTTTCAAGCACCAGTCTAGAATACCCTAGAATAGAAATCCACTCTTTACTATCAGCCAGAGCATTGATTCAATGCTTGAAATCCTGCAGAGGCAGCAAGTCTAACCCGTAAGGCACTTTTGCATTACTTGAGGGCTCCATGCCTTAGAAGGAGCTTCAGTGTATCGAAACCTTCCATACATTAGAAGGAGCTTCAATGTATTGAAACCTTCCCTTCCGTACAACTTCCAGTTGCTGGTTCCACTTTCCTACGGAGTCTCTAGGTGCCCCCACTTCTCCTCGAGTAGCAGCCCTTCTCCTCCCCAGGCTGTATCTCTCGAGAGCACCTCTGGCTCTTCTCTCCTGTGTGAATATGGACCTCTGGATAAATTGTGGCTGACACGGTGCAGGACACAGAGAGACCGTCATCTCTGTGTAGCACATGGGGGCAAGTTGTGCCTGTGCTAGTCCACCAGGCTCTCCTCAGACGCTCAGCATGGCCGCCAGCCTCCTGCTCCTTCCTGTGCGGTCTGTGGAGCAGAGCGTCCGCATTCCCTGGGAGCTTGTCAGACATGCAGACCCTCCAGCCTCTTCCCAGCCCTGCTGCTCAGGAATCTGCATTTTAATAAGATCCCATGTTAAAGGGTTATTTGTGTGTACCCTAAAGTTTGGGAGGTACTGAATTCTTGTCCACTCCTCAGCGAAATAAAGAGCTGGGGCATGTGAATTTGAAGGAGGCAGCCTGAAGCAGTAGAAAGAGGCTTGGGATGTGATGGATTTGGAACCAACCTCTTGCCTTTTCCCTCTGTCGCCTGTCAAGTACTTGCTGTGTGATCATGGGCAAATTGCTTCATGTCCCCAGACCTCATTTTCTTTCTCTATAAAATGGGAATAATATTAACTCATGAATCTCCTCACAATCCGATGTTTTTTGTTTTTAATTTTATTTATTTATTTGACAGAGAGAGATCACAACTAGGCAGGCAGAGAGAGAGGAGAAAGCAGACTCCCTGCTGAGCAGAGGGACTGATGCGGGCCTCGATCCCAGGACCCTGAGATCATGACCTGAGCCAAAAGCAGAGGCCTCAACCCACTGAGCCACCCAGGCGCCCCAACAATCAGATGTTTTTATCTGAAGACCAGCACAGCTGGGAGTCAGAACAGGTGCTCAGTGAGAGTTGATACTTCCTTCCCTCCACATGCCTGGGAAAGGTGGGAACGGTTGGAGTCACAGAAGGCTGAGCAGCGATTTCAGAGGCTTCCCAGCACAGAAGCCTAGCGTCTGGAAACAAGCTCCCGTCTGGGACAGAAGGGTCTTCTTGGGTGTGTTAGTGCTGAGTGGAGGGAGAGAAGCAGCAGACGCCAGAGCGTGTGCAGTGAGCGGGGCTTTGCGTTGGCGCAGAGCGTGGGCACCAAGGACAGTAGAGGGGGGATGTGGAGCACTGTCTGAGGGAGGGAGAGGCGGCTGGCCTCGCCCATGGTGGTGCTGCCTCCCCCGAGAGGTGTGACCATGCTCTCTCCCTATGACTGAAACTGCGGCTTGCGTGGGGTCATGGGGAGGATGTGGAGGCCCAGCTCTGGGGAATATTTGGACATCCGAACAGATGAAGGGGGCTCCTGCCAGTGGCCAGCTGTGATGTAAAGGAGACCTTTGCTGCTCTTCTTTCTGTGGCCAAGTCACACGAGACCCCAGCCTCAGGCACCTGCAGCACCGCTGAGGCCCAGCCTCTCCCTGGCTTATAAGGAGCCATGCAGGTGGAGGTGTTTTACCGGTCAGACTTTTTAAAAAATATTTTATTTATTTATTTGAGACAGAGCACAAGTGGGGTAAGAAGCAGAGGGAGAAGACTCCCTGTTGAGAAGGGAGCCCGATGCAGGACTTGATCCCAGGACTCCAGGATCATGACCTGAGCCCAAGGCAGATGCTTAACCGACTGAACCACTCGGGCGCCCATCATTCACTCTTTTACTTTCAGGCTGTGACAGGCTGGCTCCTCTTCCCAGCCTCCCTCTTGTCTTTAGTGCTGACTGTGGATTTTTGTGCTTTGTTGTCATGACACAGCAGAAATTCAGTGTTGTTAAGATCCGAGTTCTTGGGATGCCTGGGTGGCTCAGTCATTAAGCATCTGCATTCGGCTCAGGTCATGATCCCAAGGGCCTGAGATTGAGCCCCACCTCGGGCTCCCTGCTTCTCCCTCTCCCTGTCCCACTTCTTCTGCTTGTGTTCCTGCTCTCTCTCTCTGTGTGTGTGTCAAGTAAATAAATAAAATCTTAAAAAAAAAAAAAAAGAGCCTACTTCCCTGCCTTCAAATCAGCAGGTGATATGGCTTCGTTGCCCTGATGCTTCAACCGGGTCATTTTCAAGTTGCTTGTCTGAGACCTAGAGGGAAAGGGAAGGAGGCTACTAGAAGTCACCTGTAAATTATTGGCAGAGGCAGCCACTTCTGCAGAGAATCTGCATGCCTTTGCCCCATCAGGGAAGAGGTCCCAACCAGCAAACCACATCTCTTTTATAGGTTTAAGGTAAAAGTGGGTGCTGATCTCCAGGATGACATCCGCAGGTGCCGCCTCATCCGAAACATGATAGGACCCGAGAAGACATTGGTAAATGTCCTCCCCTCACATTGAGGAAGAGCAGCTTTGCATGAAGCCTGTGTCCTGGGCCCAAAATACAACTCACTTCAAGCAAGGATTAAAGAACATTGAGAATTTTAGAACTGAATGTGAGAGGAAACACAGCTTTGTGTTCTTGCAGTGGGTAAAGTCTAAAACAAAAACAACAGAGGGAGCTGATGGTTTTAAATGTTTCTGTCCTACAGAACCTTAAGTGAGATCTGGGTTAGGGATTGTTCCTTCTGGCTGGCATGGACGCACCTGAGCAAACAGGTCCCCTCCTGGTGCCCTCATGTGTCATTACTTAATTTCCCTGAACAAATGTGTCCCACCTGGTTCAGCAGGTAGACCAATCTCGGGGGGCCAAGGTGGAAGAGATGCCAAACTTCTGCTGAGATAAATGTAAGGGTCAGTCATTCCTGACTTCATATTTTTATGTTTCTTATTACATATAAAATATTTTTATAAGGTCACAGTAAGATGTTTTTATGGTTTTTGGAGTTAACAGAAATAGAAGTTGAGTCCTTGACCTGCCTGAGATCAGAAGTGCCACTATCTATATACGAGTTAACGTGACTTTTGTCTTACGGGGCCGTCTTCACCCAAATAACTTGTGACACAAAATGTATCTATCTGTCCTGTCCTCTGATCTTCATAGTGGTCCCTGAGGGAACTCCCCCACTTAGCACTTTGTATTAGACACATCCATCCTGTGTCTGTCATGATAATGTCAGGGTGGAGAGGCCCTTTCTTCGTCTCTGCACATCCAGCACCTGGCTTACAGAGAGCTAGGGCCTGGGAGTTAGAAGCCTTGACCTGAACTTGCCATTTACATGAGTTACTGTTCTTGGCAACTTAGCCTTAACTGCTCTGCACGCCAGCTTTCTTTTCTGTAAACTGGGTTAACGTGAACTGCTTCATAGAGTTGTTCTAAACATTAAATGGGACAAAACCCATAAAATGCCTGGTTGAGTAGGCACTTGATCAATGGGAGAGTTTGGATTATTGATTATTGCACCAGACTCGTAGTTGGCAAGAGTAAAAGTGACTGGTGAACAAAATCAGAGTTGATGAGGCATGATTGGGAAGGTGATAAAATAGTTCCTAGAACAATGGATACTGCAAGACAGATACAGTTGGGTGGCACCTAAATGCAGATTGGGCCAGAGCTCCAGAGTCCACGAGGACTTCTCCTGTGCCCAGCCCAGGGCACTTCCGGACATCACAGTGCCCCTGCGAGTGACTTGCATCTCCTCCAGAAGACAGATCTGCAGCCCCAGTTCCATTTTTGGTGACTGCACTTCAGCCACCTTCGTGCTGGCTGCATGCTGGTCCTCCACAAGGGACATGTCAGGCTCCTCCCAGAGTCTTGCTCAGCCTTCGGGGGCACTGAGTGACAGCATTTCCTCCCTTAGAACCACAGCCCCGTCCTCACCAGGCAGACCTCACAGCGGAGGGTCCCTCTGTCTCCTTGCAGATGATGGATGCCAACCAGCGCTGGGACGTGCCCGAGGCAGTAGAGTGGATGTCGAAGCTGGCTGAGTTCAAGCCACTGTGGATTGAGGAGCCCACCTCCCCTGATGACATCCTGGGACACGCTGCCATTTCCAAGGTAGAAAAACTGTTCCTGCTCCTGCCGTATATTTGTTTTTTGATTGGTTTTCTGGAGTGGCCGTGACAGGCCTTAAAACTCCTTTGCTCATTTCCTTTTACGTTTCTCTTTATTTTAGAGACAGTAAATTGCTAGAAGTTGAAAAGCAGCCAGCAATCCAAAGATTAATAGACACAACTGCATTCTTTTTAATATAGGAATTTGATACTAACATATTTTATTCATCCTGAATGAAACAAACGTGTAGATTCCTCTGGTTGACCCAAAAAAAGATTTTCTAGCTAATGCCAAGGTCAGGCCACCGTAGGAGAAGGATGCCGAACCCTGCCGCATGGTACTTCCCGCACAGATCCACCCAGCCTCCCCACCTCTCGGGTTTAGGGAGACCCTGGTACATCAGAACATCTGGGGAACATGGTTTCTCCCTTTAGCCAGTGTCCGGCACTGATCTATATAAAGCCAGAATGTCAGGTCACTTATGAGAACTCCCAGCTTCTGGGAACACTAGATGTTCATATCCTCTGACCAGAGCAAGCTCCACAAGGAGCCACATTAAACCAGAGGCTGTTGGATGAGTGAGAAATCAGGACAGGAGCCGGTTATGTGGTTTGAATATGCCACAGTGTCCGTCGGCGCCATCCACAGAGCATGGCTGTGCCTGCTTCTGGCATGAGGCATGTTGAGTCTTAAGCCTTCCCCCTCCCCAACCAGCACTCACCCCTAACTCCCCTTTTCCCCTAACACTGTGCTGGCCTTACAAGCCCTTCCTGCCTGCCTGGAGCAGATTTCCCCCTGAGGTGACCCTGCATTGTTCTACTTGCCCCTAATCTGGAAATTTTCACTCTGAGGACAGGCAGTTTCACATTCTGGGAGGGACACTTCAGTGTGTCCTTCCGGAAGTTGTGGGTGCTTCGGGGGCCATCCTGCTCCCTTTCTGTCAGGACATGAACGTATGAACTCCTGCTGTCAGGCCCTCCATGGCAGCCTGTGTTTGAGGGAGGTGCTCTATTCTCCTCACGTCACAGCCGAGCTGCAGAGAAACCAAGCTATGTGAACCCGAGAGAGCTGGCATGTCTGGGGGTGGGGGGGGGCGGGGGGAGGTGGCAAGTGCTGAGGACAGCAGGAGGAAGATCACCGCAGGGAGACACGGGGTGGGCTGCGGAGGTGAAGCAGCTCCGGGAGGTAAGACAAGAGTGGACCCTGAACAAAGCTACACCAGCAGGTTGGGGGGGACAAACAGGAGCCACCGGGTGACCGTGTCAGTTTAAATAAACCTGACAGCTTCTGAGGAGTCATTCTGCAGTGAGAATCGGGTCCGAGACCATGGTTTGACAAAGACTTTCACCTTGGGGTTCTTTGGGGATAGCTATGCCCTAGGGCTGCCCGCCTACCCACTCCGGGACCTGAACCATGCCCCCCCCCCCCCCCCCCCCCCCCCCCCCCCCCCCCCCCCCCCCCCGCCCAGACACACACCCCTGCCCCGAGAGTCTCGTTGGAAACTCTTTGGGGCCTCAGTCCTCTGAAGTTTTGTTTTCATGAGGAAGTCCATCCCCTCAGAAGTATCCTCTGACATGGGCACAGACAACCTGAGGCAGGGGGAAGCTGCAGAGACCGCCAGCCCTGGTGGGGCCGTGGAGATGCCCAGAGGAGTGCAGGTGCACATCGAGGATTGTGGGAGACAGGTCCCTGGGGCTGGGTGATGGGTCTATCTGTGCAGAAGTGAGCCGCCATAGTGTCTTGAAGGAGAGAATGGGATCATAGAAGATTTGACTAGAAAAGACATGTAGGATGGATGGAAATGCGATACAAGACAGTGTGAAATAGGCAGAAAAAAACAGAGGCAGAAAGCAGACATAGGAGGCTTTCCCAGTAATCGAGGAGGGCAGGCTGTGAAGGCACAGGGCTAGACTAGAGCAGGGTCGGGAAATATTTAAAAGGAAGAAATAGAAGTTGGTACCTATTTAGTGTCAGAAACATATACTTTAAAATGGTAGGGTGAGTAAGTCAAGTGACTTTCCCACTCCTCTGTTTTTCCCCACTCTGATTTTGTTTTTGTTTTGAGATAGAGAACTGCACTCATTTAGAGGTTTCTGGAAGCATAAACCAGGAAGCTAGACGGTGCCCCATTGACCATCCGCTCTAACTCCTCCCTTGGGGACAGGGAGGCCGAGGCTTGGGTGGTCCATGATTCCCCCACATCCACACATAGAAGCAGGACAGGTCGCAGGATCAGAGAGCACCTGGATCCTAAATTAAGGGTTTTTCTGCAGGAAGTTTTCCTACCTAGTGGTTCGGAAGCTTCCCCTGGCTCTGGAGCTAGTGTGGAATTCAAGCCTCGGTTCTACCCCTTTCTAGCCTTGTGATCTGGGGACAGTTAGATAAGCTGGGGAGAAACCACCAGTGCCTGAGGAAAGTGCCTGTAGCCTGTGGAAATCCCAGAGGGGGTGGGAGGGGTGCAGTCCAGAGCCTGGGTGGAGGGGATGAGGTAGCTTCAGGGGGGAGGACACAGAGAGCAGTGCTATATTCAGATGACTCCAGCATTCGCCAGGTGAGGATTTCACCAGGTAAGGAATGAGCTTTGGCAGACCCGTAAAGTGGATCTAAGGCCTCTCGCTTAAGCTTGAAGGGAGAGGGTTCTAGAATACCCAGTGAAGGGGGGCAGCGGGAAGACTCTGTAGAGCTTTAGCAGGAAGGAAGCTAAAGGCAGCATATGAACGAACAAGTTCCCCTGTGAGCACATTGCCCCCTTGCCGACCTCTAGCCCTTCCTAAAACTTCACACAGCTCTCCCTGAAAAATTGTCTCCTTCTTCAGCTCTAAGTGCTGAAACCACTGTAAATATTTTTAAACATAAGGAGTTTCAGTTCAAAGACTTTGGGAAATAACATCAGGTTGCCTTCTATTTTATAGGCACTGGTCCCATTAGGAATTGGCGTGGCTACCGGAGAACAGGCAAGTGACATCTCCTTGAGGTCAGGACACACTGGCCACCCACTGGGGACACTGGTATACATTAGGCTCCATCACCTGTGTGTTTTTGAGTGGGGAAGTTTTCTTAATCTTGGAAGTTGGGATGCTTTACAGCACATCAGTAGAGTCCGGAGTCAGAGCCCAAAGTTTGTCTCTTTTCTGACAATTCCTATGAAGTAAGACCATGTATCTTTCCCAAAGTACCTAATCAGAATCTACAAGGCAGCAGTTTGAAGTTGCTCCTGCAAGGGCATAAGATGCACCATATGGTTTTCAGAAAGCCAGCTTCCAAACTGAATAAACATTACTGCGTTCACTCTCCGTGCTTATAAACGGAGCACGAATGCCTGCCAAGACCCACGGCCGTCCACCCACGAGCGGAGCCGCGTGAAGGAACAGATTCTTGGTTTGCCCAGCAAAAGGAGCAGTGCTGGCTGGCCTTGGGTTTTTGGTCGTCCTAGCCACCTGCTCATCGCCTTCACCACATTTCATCCGATGCTTCCCTTCGCCTCCCACTTGCCAGCCGCCATTCTGACCGTTACTCCTTGATAGATATCCAGCTGGTGGAACTGGTGCATGACTCACGCCATCCACTAGCAGATTTAGGAAGTAGTGAGCACTCAGGTCCCCGGCCTGCACTCTGAGGGCTCACTTTGTACCAGGTGAGAACGAAGAATACAGCCCAGGCTTCCTAAGGGTCCAGGTTAACTCTTCTGCTGGTTTTATTTTAATTCTATTTCCAGTGCCACAATAGAGTGATATTTAAGCAACTCCTACAAGCGAAAGCCCTGCAGTTTCTCCAGATTGACAGCTGCAGGCTGGGAAGTGTCAATGAAAACCTCTCAGTGTTGCTGATGGCCAAAAAGTTTGAAAGTAAGGGCGCCCCGGGAGCCACTTACCAACCCTCCATGTCCCGCCCACCACCCACCGCGGGTCCCTCTGGAGAGACTTTCTTTTCGGCTGAATCAGGGATTCTTTGACAATTTTCATCCTGGAATTTCATCCCCAAGTAATAATGAATGATGTAATCAACTGCAGGCAATGTGAAAAACCTCAGGCGCTCTGTCCTCCGCCCACCTCCACCCCACTTGGCATTAAGTAGAGATCTGTCTTTATTGTAGTTCCCGTTTGCCCCCATGCTGGCGGAGTTGGCCTCTGTGAATTGGTTCAGCATCTGATTATATTTGACTTCATATCCGTTTCTGCAAGCCTTAAGAACAGGTAATGTGGAGTTAACTTGAGCAGCGTCCCCAAGTCTAGGCCAGACCTTGTAAAATTCAGCTCTGGAGACCAGAGGCAAAAAGAACTGCCCCATTCCGTAACTCAAAAGCCAAGTTGGTTTTGCTTCTTTTTTCCCATGGGGTTGTTACACTGGAGTCCCCGCAGTGAATAGATCTCGTTTTCTAAGTACCTGATAAAGTGGGTAGGGTGGAACCCCAAACCAGAACGCCTTATTATTCTTAATTTTTTAAAAGTAGGCTCCACACCCAGCATGGAGCCCAAATGGGCTTGAACGCACACCCTGAGATTAAGACCTGAGCTGAGATCGGGAGTTAGGCATTAACCTACCGAACTACCCAGACACCCCCAGAATTCCTTCCTTTCTAAAACCTTGGCTTCCATCATACTTACATGCTCTGCTTCTAATCCAGTCTCCTGGTCCCAGCGCTGGAGTCTTCATAATCTGGCTACATCTAGTTCCACCTTATTTCTCAACATGTCCCAGGTGAACTTTAGGACAGCCTTCCAGTAATCTGCACACATATGGCTTTTTCTTATTTTATTTTATTTATTTTTAAAAATATTTTATTATTTGTTTGCCAGGGAGAGAGAGCACAACAGGGGGAGCGGCAGGCAGTGGGAGAAGCAGGGTCCTCCCTGAGCAAGGAGCCCAATGCCGCCACAGCCCAGCATCATGAGAAAGGGTCGTGTCACACATCATGAGCTGGATCCTGGACCTGGATCCCAGGACCCTGGGATCATGACCTGAGCCAAAGGCAGACGCTCAACAACTGAGCCACCCAGGCATCCCTATTTTTATTTATTTTTATTTTTTAAGATGTAGTTATTTCAGAGAGAGTGAGCGAGAGGGTGGAGGAGCAGAGAGAGAGAATGCTGGAGCCAACCTCCTGCTGAGTACAGAGCAGGACATCTGGCTTAATTCATGACCTGAGCCAAAAGCAAGAACCAGTTGCTTAATCAACTGAGCCACCCAGGAGCTCCGACATGTGCTTTATTCTGCATTTCTTTCCTCCTAGAATTAAATGTGGCATCGCAGAAGGATCACTGGGCATGATTTTATATGGTGGCAGCACAAAAATGTGCATGAGAATGGTAAACACCAAACGCGGGACCGTGGGTGAGAAATGAGACCTGTGAGGGTTGATAGGGAGCCTCAATGATAAAGTAACAGTTTCTCTCAAGATGGGGGGGTGAGTACATATATGCTGCCTTTTATGTCTGAAATATCTTGTACGATAAAAAGTGAACATTCCTAGGTTATCATCATTTTGCCCCCTCTCATTTCAGTCCTGAAGGTGGGACCAGGGGGAGGTTCAGACCAACCTTGAAAGGTCCTGCCAGTCTTGAGGGCTGAGATACACTGTGACCACCCACGAGCAGGGGAGAGTGCGTCATGTCGCTCTCCTGCTCCGGAATGCCGCTGTGTGAGTGGAGCGGCCGCCGGGTGCGGCATGACACCCCTGCTTTGTGACCCTGTGGAACACCCACTCCCTGTTTGTTCTTCAGGGCCAGAACATCCTCTCCCATGGGGCTGGTTCTTGACCTGTAGCCTGTTCTTTGTAGATAATACATAGCACATATTCTAGTCCATAACTCGGTATCTGTGTCCACTGAAACCACGTGGCCCCATCTTGCTAGTTCATTTGTGAATGCCCAGCAACAGGCATCTGGGCTGCTTGTCCAAGCTGTTCATTAACCGATGACCAGAGTAGGCAGCAGAGTTAGGTCACTTGCCCCAGGTCATAAAACTAGAAGGTAGCCGACTCCAAATTTGAACCAATTGGTCTGATACTAAAACCTGTGCTCTTTTTTCTAGATGGTGTGTGTAGCTGGATGGGTGATTTTAATCTATTCATCTAACCTTTGGTTAAAGGCACCCAAATAATCCCAGATACTTATGGAGTCTAAATGGATATCTTTGGGGGTCACAAAACCTTTACAGATCTTCCTTGGCTGAAGATAGCTTAGCATTCTAATAAACCTCCCATAGTAATTGAAATAATAATGTATTTATCAATATTGATAAATATTAATGTTGAAAATATATTTTAAAATGTGTTTAATACACCTAACCTACTAAAGGTCATAACTTAGCCTAGCCTACCTCAGACATGCTCAGAACACCTATATTAGTCTCTACTTGGGCACAGTCATCTGACATGAAGCCTGTTTTATAATAAAATGTTGACTAGCTCGTGTAGTTTATTGAATACAGTACTGAAAGTGTGAAACAGAGTGGTTGTATGGGTATAATGGTTGTTAGTGTGTTGGCTGTTGACCTTCATGATGGCATGGTTGCCTGGGGGCTGCTGCCGCCACAGCCCAGCATCATGAGACAGGGTCGTGTCACACATCATGAGCTGGAAAAAGATCCAAGTTCAAAATCTGAAATATAATCCTACTGAATGCATATGGCTTTTGCTTCATCATGGAATTGAAAAATCTTAAGTCAAACCATTGTAAGTTGGGGACCATCTGTAGTTATGAGAGACTTTTGGTACCCATCCATATGAGATTTCACCCTCACCTTGCTTTAGAGAGAAAGAACCTGAGGCAGAGGTTGAAAGCTTTGCATAAAAACATGTCCCTGAAATGAGTTCCCCCTTTCTTCAGTGGTGCTCACGCCTTTGCTTTGACAGTTGGTACCACATGGGGGCGCATGAGTGGCTCGGTCGTTAGGCATCAGCCTTTGACCCAGGTCATAATCCTGGGGCCGTGGGATGGAGCTCTGCATCCGGCTCCCTGCTTCTCCCTCTCTCACTCCCCCTGCTTGTGTTTGCTCTCTCACTATGCCTCTCTGTCAAATAAATTTAAAATAAAATCTTCAGAAAAAAAAAAGGCTTTAAAAAAACAAAACAAAACAAACAGTTGGTACCACATGAATGATCTAACGTAAGACTTACTGCCCCCATGTGATTCCTTCCTCCTAGGATGTGTGAATATGTCGACCACCTGCATGAACATTTCAGGTATCCTGTGGTAATCAAGAAGGCTTCCTACATGCCTCCTCAGGTGAGCTTGGCCAGAGGCCTCCGTGAGGAAGCGAGAGCTGCCCGCACCTGTGGGTTAGACCCTGGAGCACAAAGCTTTCTCCTTAGAGCTTATTTTCAGTATCTAGAAATTACAATGGCTCTTCAGTTAGCAATATCAAATTCCCAAGGCCTGAAGGTCATGGGTTAAGGGTGAAATTGCCCCAACAAGGCTTCTCTACACCAGTTGAGACCTTAAAATATACACTTCTTGTGCAATCCCTCTCCCCCTCCACCCAAAAAACCCACAATGAAACAAAAACCAGACTTGGCACCACCTAGCAAGTTAGTGAACTGAAATGTTTTTTTTTTTTTAAGAAATATATTTTTGTAAGACTTTATTTATTTATTCAACAGAGAGAACACAGCTAGAGACGGAACACAAGCAGGGGAGTGAGAGAGGAAGAAGCAGGCTTCCCGCCTAGCAGGGAGCCTGATGCGGGGCTCGACCCCAGGGCTCTGGTATTATGACATGAGCTGAAGGCAGTCGCTCAACCAACTGAGCCACCCAGGTGCCCCAAACTGAAATGTTTGACTGCAGCTGTGTTATCTGGACCTTTACCTTCATCATGTCCAAGACACTGGGGCTCATTTTCACCAATGGAGGCTGAGTTGTCAAAGTGATTAGTTTAATCCTGAGACATAGCCAATAAAATGTATCCTTCCCATTTCAAATAATCCAAAAACAGCGTTTCTGTGAGCAGCAGAAATATACATGAGTTTTGTTTGAGGTGGTTATTAACACTATTTTTTTTGTCTTCGATAGGATGCTGGATATTCAACAGAAATGAAGGAGGAATCTGTAAAGAAACACCAACATCCAGATGGTGAAGTCTGGAAAAAACTCCTTGCTGCTCAAGAGAATTAAATGTTCAACCCTAACACCCTTTCCTAAGTGAAAAGGTTTACCACTTTTCGGGTGTGGTTTTATAAAAACAGGGGAAAGAAATCATCCTAGCAATCAAAACAAGTTCAGCTGAAACTCCTATTAACCCCAGGAATTAGCTCAATCATCATTACTTGATTCTTTCACAATTAAACACATTCTCCTAATTAATCCTTAAACAAATTCAGATTTAACTCCAGGTCCAGAAAGATGTTCTTAGAAAAATCTCTATCAAGTGGCAATACCTGGACGTTACTCTGTACTTTGAAAATAAGCGGTTTGCATAATAGTGAGAACACTGCCTTATTCTTTCTAACACTTGTTAAATATTAGCAGAGTAAATACAGTTCTGCAGGACTTATGGGGTATTTGGTGTGTGACCAAAGGTAAAAAGGATTTCATAGATTAGCGCTGGACTGGTTTAGCCTTTCTTTTCTTGCTCTAAGGGTATTAGTAGAGGATTCACACCATACTGAAACCATGGCAGTGGTAATGGGCAAGAAAATGGCATTTCAAACATTATTTTTCCATAGTCCTTAAACCTCTATCCTAAATAATTATATGCTAATGATAAAATGCAGCCAGAATTAGATGAACTACAGAAAAATAGGGCAAAATACAGTTTAGTCACCATTTCTAAAATATATTAAACCTCTAAGCAGTATCCAAATGAGAGCACAGGGTGTGTTTATTTAGGAGGGTTCAGTAAATCTATTTTAGGCAGGAAGTGAGCATAATGGCAATACAGAATTAAAAAAAAACAAACCAGATGAATGCAGAACACAACTTTATTATAGCAATATATAAAGCAAGTAACTTTAAATGTTCATAACCACGACTGTACATTAGTGAATGCTGGTGTTATTCCTCTTGCTCAAATATGGGGGAACAGCTGATGCGTCATTCTTGAAATGTGCAGACCTTCATAAAAATGTGGGGTTGAAAGGCACATACATGTTTTAAGAATCTTCCAGCTTTTATTCTCCTGACTTTATTCCCAATCTTGGCATTTTCACACGTCCTCAGTGAGTGAACCAAACTCAAGGCCTTTTGTTACTAAGAGATCTGGCGAGGTTGTCTGCCCCTGGCAACATCCTTACAAGTTAATAATAACTGCTGGTCACCAAGACATTTTTGACCTACTTCCCTCCTCCTCTAGGGCAAATGAGCTTTCACCTGGGCACTCAGTCCAACCCCTACAAACTGAATAGCCTTCAGATACCTCCTTTAAAAGCACTTTAAACAGCCATTTCCATTTTAATAGTCGGGTGAGGATTGTACCCCTCAATCTGAAAGTCTTCAGCCTTAAAGTCATCGATTGTCTCAACTTTTCGAAGGATTCTGAGCTTCGGGAAAGGCCTCGGTTCTCGCTGAAGCTAAAAACAATAGGAGATGATTATTTTGCCGTTACCTGTACAGCCTTTTAATTCTGCTTCCTGTGAAAAAAGTATACAGTATTTTATTGACAAAATATTATTTCACAGGCGTGTAATAGTGCAGACACCTGCCCCTGCTTCTGCAACACTCCTGGCCTGTCACCGGTGGTTTCTCTCCCACACATGGAGACAGAAGAATCTTTTGTGGCATCAGGAGCCTTGTGGCTCATCTTATAATTGCCTGCTCTTGGAAAATTTATTAAGGATGGGACACAGTCTTTCGTTATTGTACTTGTAACTCCTGGCAGGCACTCAGTCCCATAATCCCTATCTCAACTGTCCGTGGCAAAGAGGGTGAGTTAAGAGACATCTGTTGACAAAAGAGGGATGCAAGCGGGGGTTCCTGGTGGCAGCAGATGGGGACGCAGACACAAGTTCCAACCTCACATTCCTCTGTCCAGCACAACTGGGGCAGACGGCACAGAAGCAACTGGACAAACCCTGAAGTGATCCTCTACGGAAAAGCAGCCAAGCCCCCACAGAGGAGGAACTTTCAAAACTTAGATCTCATCTGGAAGGAGCTAAAAGGGTTTGGTTCCATTTTTCCCCCACCTGGGGCTCATTAAGCATTACACTCGTATTTTAGTTGCCATTTCAATGCCCTCCTCCTGCCCACCTGCCCACCACACATCCCCACAGCTGGAGCAGGACATCTTATCTCTGCCCCAGCACAGAGCAGAAGGTCTGTTACATGAGGGATGTTCGAGAAGGCAACGTCTTTTATCAAGAGAAGGTACTGAACTCCAGAGTGTGACAAATAGCATTCTTACCTGCACTTTCAGGGGCTCAATGTGATTCAGGTAAATATGTGCATCTCCCAAAGTATGTACGAAGTCACCGGGCTAAATCCCATGGGAGCAAGCAAAACGGCAAATGTTTTAGTTTCAGTTCCTTTCAGACACAGCATTTAAAAAGCACATTATGGAAAAAATTTTTTTAAAAAATAAAATAAATAAAATAAAAGCATATTATGTAGACTAATCAAATATTCCAGCACTTTTCAGAAAACAATTTCACCAGTGTAGCTTTTGAGAAAAGCTGACATTCACAAAAGTTGTCTTGTCTCATAAATAACCCACAGAAACCTGTTTGCTTACATAGACTGCAGCGACAGGCAGGCTCCCTGGGAGGCTGTCAGGTGGGCAGCTCTGTTTCTCCCATAGATCACATTTTAAAACTAACCAGACACTGGCTTCCCTGCAAGAGTTCTTCCACGGTAAATAAACTAAGAGCTCAGCGCTGAAGGCCAGTAGCCCCTGTTCCCTCCAGGGCGCAGCCCACCTTTAGGCCTGTGATGTGTGCGATCATGTAGGTGAGCAGGGCATAGCTGGCGATGTTGAAGGGCACGCCCAGGCCCATGTCCCCCGACCGCTGGTACAGCTGGCAGGACAGCTCACCGTTCACCACGTAGAACTGGCAGAGCGCATGGCATGGAGGGAGGGCCATGAGAGGAAGATCTGAGGAGCGAGCACAAAGGAAAATGAGGTGCAGACACTTTTAAAGAATGTAGCTACCCACAAAACAGGAGAGAAACAGAGGCCTCCTCCTATGGAGGAGATCCTGAGAACAGGCCAGTGACCCCCCCCCCCGGTGACCTACACTGCCCCCTAGGTCAAAAGTAGACCATTCCAATCCTGGGGATGGCACCACGCCAACAGCGACCCACCCACCAACACGAGACCTCTGCGGATGGATTCACAACTAAAGCCACGTTCAACCAACCAAAATTACCTCTGCTACCTTCGTGGCACCAAAGTACAAGCAGGAGGAATTCATTCATTCCCAGGGGCCACAGGAAACTGGCACCTCATGCACAAAGTCTATATTCAAAGTCTCTATTAGAAAAGCAAACATTCCACTCTAGGTAACATTTATTACACCTTGGTAGCATTTAATTTTACAATATAATTGTTAAAATGTTAACAGCCAGGTAGAGGAGATATGAAACTTCATCTGCCCCAATTTAAACTGTTAAAATCCGAAGTGTATTTTTATAGGTAATTTAAAGCCCTCTTTGGAGTAAAAGAACTATAAGTACACACATTAAGATCATCTCCATCCAACCCCATCAGCTGAAGGTGGAAAGGGGTAACTTGCCCAGGGTCACACCAGCCATGTGGCATCCTCCATGCAAAGCCACAGGGCTTCCCTTTGTGCTAATGGTACAGTCTGGACACAAGAGAATAACTGGGATGCTTCCAACCTTTTGGATTCCAACCGCACAAGATGATTCTTCTGTCATCAGGGTTGGTTTTGATTGTGTCAATCACCTGTTGCAGTTGGTCTACTCCTTGACCTGAATAATCTGTGGAATTGTCGAGAAGACACGCCCACATGTCAATCACAACATCTCATGAGATGACCTTAGAGGTCATCTATCACTGTCCTACCACAGCCCCCCAAGGTCATGCTGTAAGATATCCAAGGCACTCTACAAATTCCTCCGCTCTCGTCGGGTGATGGTGAGTTCAGGGCTTTGATGTCTATCCTCTGGAGCCATAACAAAATTATTTTCTTTCCTACAAAAGAGTCCTTCAAATATCTGTCATAGTGCCACCCCTTCCCCTTTCTCCAATCCCAGCAATCAGTTTCTTCCATGGTCCTCATGGGACTGTCTCTATACCCATCGACCATTCTCATCACACTCTGCTGCCATGGAAAGTAGGGGATTTTAAATAGAAGACATCACCTTCCACACATGCTCCAACTAGCAAAGGATGGTGGATGCCACTCTATGGTCTAGATGCTATTCTCCCGCTTCCCCCCAAAATTACAATTTAGCAACCGAACACCTACTGATTTATAAATATCAAGAAACCTCTCTAACTCTCACACCACCTTGCACTTTTCTCCCATTTCTGGTCTCTGGATTTTAATTCCTTGCCTTCTTTCTGAAATGGAACTGGAAGCTACAGAGTCTGAGAAGTGTGGAGCTTCATATCCCCTCCAGTTAAATCTTCACTTATTGGGGTCAGACTACATTCTAGTCCAATAGTCCTTAATTTTGGGGGGAAGAATGTCCTGTCACGGTCATAGCTTAAAAAAAGAAAAAGATGCACTGTGATAGTACGGTTCTGTATTTTGGTTGTGGTGCTTAGATAAATCTACACGTGCTAAAATTATCAGTGGTTTTTGTCCAGCCAGCAAACTGTTCCTTCCTATGTTCTGTGTGTACACAGGCAAACACGCACATGCACACACAGTGAGGAGGTAGGCATCTGCTCTTGAAACCCCTGACCCATGGACAGGCAGGAGATGAAGGGTCAAAGCACAGGGGCAAATGGTGCCCAAGTGACTGAGGAAGGTGGACGACGTCCAGGAATAAGATGATTCATCTTCTTCCACTCCAGGAGGGCAGGGAGAAGAGGGTAACCCAAGAAGTGCTATCACATGAGCACTACCTTAGGTGTGCGGGGTGGCTCAGCCTTAAAAAGGGAGGTCGAGCCACTACAAGGCAAACCCGAGGCTTCTTTCTACATTATTCCAACACAACAACCAACCGACCCACCATGAAACTGTCTGCTAATAAAACAGTACAGAAAGCACTAACCACCCGATAAACGCTAACAACCAAGAATGTCATCTGACCTCCACCTAAATCTGAAACAGCCTCTCACGAGGTCAGTTACACATGAGCTCTGCATACACTGGCTTCTTATGCCCCCAACTTCACTTGAAACAATGAGGCCAGCTCATGCTACAGTGGGTGCTCAGGGAATCTGAGGCATCGCTGTTTTCTCACCTGAGTCCTTATCTTTGTATTCTGCTCCAAAATGCCTCCACTGAAAGCCATAAACTGGGCCTAAATCCCCTTCTTCTCTGTTGGAGAATCCCAGGCTGTCCAAGAAGTCTCGAGACCCATTGGCATCCCAGATTTTCACTCCCTTGGAAGATAGTTCCTTAGCGTTTGTAGATCCCTGCAAGAGACAGGAGAGCAGAGCAGGCGTCCAGGTGAAGAAGCTGACACCCCAAGAGCCTCCCATAAACTGCACAGCTGGCCTGTGCTAATACACCAGAGATAGGCACTCAGTATGGCCCACACAATGTGTCCTATCTTTAAGGGCCAGTCCCAGCCCCGACTTTCTGAGGGCCCCTAGGACAGTCTCCTGGAATCACTTGCAGGACAGGTGATTCTTCCTCTCAACTACATGTTCTAGATTAAACACTTCCAAATTAATGAATAATTTCAGTATTCCCACCTCATCTCACAGTTTTGTGGGGGTTTTGTTGTTGTTGTTTTTTTTTTTACGATTTTACTTATTTACTTGAGATAGAACAAGAGTGGGAGAGATTGAGAGATAGTGAGCAAGCACAAGCAGGGGGAGCAGCAGGGAGAGGGAGAAGCAGACTTCTCCCTGCAAAGGAGGGAGCCTATTGTGGGGCTTGATCCCAGGACCCCAGGATCATGACCTGAGCAGAAGGCAGATGCTTAACCTGAGCTACCCAGGCACCACCAGTTTTGTGTTTCTTAACCAAATGTGTCTTGTAAGTGTGATCCTCCAAAATGCATTTAATGTCTCACTTGCAAGATGAGATAAGATCTGTTGAACAGATCTTAGACCTGGTATATAGGATATTTCATGAACTGGCCTAATCAGTATCAGCCTTTCTTACAAATCAATCGGTCACTTAGCTCACATGTGCCACTGGCAAGTTCTGTTTACCCCAACCCATATTTGTAGTTAAGGTGAGACTGTTTTATCCCAAATACAAGCCAATGTTTATTATTTTATTTGGCCCATATCATCCCAACAGGTGTCCTGACGGTGCGTTCAGATCAGAGAGACCTCAGCAGCCTCTGGGTATGAAGCTCCGTCATGGTGACAGGCACGGCTGTGGCGCCACATGCACCATGCCTGCCCTCCATCACCCTTCTCCTCTGACAGCTCTCTGACCCACTAGCCTCGCTGCCCTGACTCAGGGAAGAGCACAGCCGCATCCTCACACATCTACTATGAGGGTTTCAGAACACAAAGTGCTCAGAGCCTGACAGAGCCTAACCTCGGCGCAGACCCCACATCTGCAGTGCGGGTTCGTCCTGATTCCTGTGTTTCATCTGGTCACCCAGGGAGCAACTCTATCAGAGGTTGAGTCTGGCATGGTAAAGAGTACTTAGAATACTGAATTCAAGCTAAATTAAGATAAAACCAGTGAATACATTTTATTTCCAAGGATCTAGTTTCCTCTCTTCAGTATTTGAGTTTGTACTATTTTTTTCACCTCCAGTAAGTCATTTTTCAATCTTTCCCATGTTGCTGCTGCTTCTTTTTAAAAAAGATTTTATTTATTTATTTGACAGAGAGAAACACAGCCAGAGAGCATACACAAGCAGGGGGAGTGAGAGAGGGAGAAGCAGGCCTCACACCAAGCAGGGAGCCTGAATGTGGGGCTCGATCCTGGGTCTCCGGGATCATGACCTGAGCCGAAGACTGCTTAACCAACTCAGCCACCCAGGCACCAGCTGCCCCCCCCCTTTTTTAAAGCAGGCTCCATGGGGGCACCTGGGTGGCTCAATCGGTTAAGTATCTGCTTCCACTCAGGTCATGAGCTCAAGGACCTGGGATTAAACCATGCATTGAGCTCCCTGCTCATCGGGGGATCTGCTTATTCCTCTCCCTTTGCCCTTCCCTTTGCTTATGTGTTTGTTTGTTTTTTCTTTTCTTTTTCTCAAATAAAATCTTAAAAAAAATAAATAAAAAAAAAGTAGGTTCCAGGTGGAGCTCATCACCGGGCCTGAACTCACGACCCTGAGATCAAGACCTGAGCACAGAGATCATTTGTCGGATGCTCAACCACTGCGCTACTCAGATGCTCCCTCCCATGTTGCTTCTAATGCCTCCCCTTTCTTCCATTCAACTGGTCTCTAGCTGGTTTACAAATGGCCTCTTCTGAGACGTCTGATGATGCATCTGGAACTAGATGTCCACAGCTGAGAAAAGACAACACAGAAGAAAACACCTCAAGAATATGGAAGTAAGGAAGGCTGGACTGGATCCAAATCCAAATAAACTCTAAAATGTAGTAAGAAGTCTTGGGTCTGGTTTGGCCAAAGACCAGACATGCCACACTGTGTGCTCTGCGGAAGGAATCCCAGCTTCTACATGGTCCAGAACTGAGCCCATCTCCTCGGGTACCCTCTGAACAGCACTGGCCAGAATATCCCTGGTCCAGACAAGAAGACGGAGTGAAAGGAAGCTGTCCATCATCACGGCACTTTAGCCTCCGCCAGAGGTACCTACTTGGCTCTTTGGAAGAGGTATAGCTTGTTACTCCAGAGATCCTTCTAGCTTATTCCAGTATGAGAACATGGCTGGGATTTATATTCAATGATCAATCTCAGACTGGCCCTATGATAATCAATCAATTATTCCAATATGAGAACATGGCTGGGATTTATATTCAATGATCAATCTCAGACTGGCCCTATGATAATCAATCAATTATTCCAATATGAGAACATGGCTGGGATTTATATTCAATGATCAACCCACTATATGGCAAGCTGTGTTCTAGGCCCAGGGGATACAAATGTGAATAGGAATAAACAAATTCTCTGCCCTCATGGAGCTTCTAATACATTTTAATTGTTTATTTGTTGTCTTCCTTCCCTCCCTTGTATGAGGAAAGGGAGAAGACAGACATTATGTATCAGCTGATGATGTTTTTCTATGGAGAAACCAAAGGAGGACGGGAGGAATGTGTGTGTGTGGTGGGGGTAAATACAGTCTTAGATTGGGAGGTTAGGGAAGTGTCATTCAGCAGGGACTTGAATAGGTGGGGGAGTGAGTGATGCTACATGTAGGAGAAGGTTCCAGGGATCAGGACTGGCAAGCACCCAAGCCCAGGTGGGGATGTCCTGATGTCCTCAAAGCCCCCAAGGAGGAAAGACGGATGGAGCAGAGTGAGCAACACTTTGCTGAAGCTACAGCTGGGACAGGGGCGCCAGGTGAGCGGGGTCTTACTGACCTTACTGAGTCAGATGGGATCAACTAGGGCTATAGGTGAGAAGTGACATGATCAGACTTTTAAAAGGATCTCACTGGTGCTGGGTTGCGAACAGACTGTTGATTTCCAATAGCAGCAGCTTCCTTACCTTGATAAACCAGAGCAACTCTTCCAAAACACCCTTCCAGAATACGCGTTTGGTAGTCAGCAGGGGAAATTCACCTGAAAAACAGCCAGTTAATTTCAAGATGGGAAAATCAGAACATACCATCCAGCTTTCTCTGCGGCAGACTGCCCCCAGACATAAGGCCCCTGACTGACCACAGGACCAACTAGAAAACTGTGACTCCGATCACATGTGCGCCCCAGAATGGAGTGCAGATCCCAGACTACGGCCCAAGTCAGTGACACAATTTAAACTGAGACTGCCTTTCTCAATCCTATGACCATCCACACGGGGAGATGGGGCTCTGGCCAGGGAAGGATGCCCAGTTAGTGTGATTCCTTCACAGAGGTGTGAAGACAACATACAAAATGTGCCCTAGGACAAAGGCTAAAGGCCTCTAGGGCTATTCCATGATTATCCTGCCATGGAAAACATGCTCAGGTCTAGGAGATAGTAGATATCACACTAACCAAAGCTAAAGTATAGTTTTTATTTACCTCCAAAGCAAATGAACCTGTATTATTTAAGTGTACCAAAAATAGTAACCTTTGAATAGTTGGTATGCATGACCTTACTGAATCCTCAAAACAACTTTCCTTGAGGCATCCTTAATATCTCCATTTTACAGGCACCCGGAGGGAATATACTAGTTTGCATCAAGCAACAGCGTGATCAAAATGTAAAAGCTTATTTCTAAGTTCAGTAGCTATTCAGTTCACCTTATCAGTTATATAGTTGATACTTATGTAATAAGGAGAGATTTTTCAAGCACCTTTAAAAAAAAAAAAAAAAAAGGTTTTATTTATTTGACAGAGAGAAACACAGCCAGAGAGGGAACACAAGCAGGGGGAGTGAGAGAGGGAGAAGCAGGCTTCCCGCAGAGCAGGAAGCATGATGCGGGACTCGATCCCAGGTCTCCGGGATCATGACCTGAGCCGAAGGCAGTCGCCCAACCAACTGAGCCACCCAGGTGCCCCTCAAGCACCTACCTTTGTGCCCCTCAAGCACCTACCTTTATCAGGACTGCCTACTGAGCATTATTTCTTCAATTTTAAGCACAAGAGGAAGCCAAAAACCAGAGATGTAACTTGCCCCTAGTCTAAACGGATGGACTGGAGTAAAAAACGAGATCTGTGGCTCACTGGAGGCCACCCCTTGGAGCTTTGGGAAGGTGGATCCCTGTCTACCCTGCAGCCGAGGCATCTTCCAGTCTCCAGAATGGGTGTGGTGTTGAGGGTCCTCCCCCTGCTCACCACAGTGAATCAGCTTTACTAACAGTTGGGCACCTTACTCAAAACCACTCCCATACCTGCGTCCAGGATATTAGTCTTGTGCACCCCGCCCCCACCCTCCTCTTCGTCCACTGAAAGCCTGACCCAAACAACGGCCAAGAGAAACTTCTCAGGAGCCATCCCGTTTTCAGGGAAAAGACGGGTAAGAACTTCTACTCGGACAAGACGGAAAAACTGTCAGCAACCACAAGTTCCTGCCCAGCCTCTCCGTTCGCCTCCCACCGTTGACCTGCCCTTATTCCCTCCCTTTAATTTTTAAAAACTTTGCCAAACGGAAGGGCCAGACCGGGAAGAAAAGAGGAGGAGCAAAAAAGGGGAACCTCTAGCCAAATCCGCGGTCAAGCCCAGGCAGATCCTCTCCCACTCTCTAGTCTGAGGCAAACACAACCAAACCGTGTCCACTCTGGGGCACACAGCGCGACCAGGTGAGCACAGGACTCAGAGCCAAAGGACCTGGTTTCACCTCCCAATTCTGTCATTCCTGTCCGCCTGACGTCACGCAAAAACATTTCTCTAACCCGAGTCTCTGTTTTGGCGTCTGCAAAGTGGGGCCAAGGAGCTCCCAGGATCGAGGTCGGGACGAAACGTTGATGGCAAAACCCAGCCATTCCCTAGAGCCCCGCCTCCCCCCCGCCCCCCGCAACAGCGGCCGCTCGGAGCCCACCCGGGCGCACGCACCCTCGCCCAGGGCGCACAGCAGTCACCTCTCAGGCTGTAGCGCGCCTGCATGCCGAACACTGACAACGTGCCCGTGCCAGTGCGGTCATCCTTCCGGACCCCACAGCGGAGGATATGCTCGATCTGCCCCAGGTACTGCAGCTCCGCATGCGGCGGCGGCGGCTGCTGCTCGGCGCCGGGTTTCTGCGCGGCGGGCGGCGACTGCTGGTGCTGCAGCTCGGAACCGGGGGCGGGCATGGCGTGGACGCGGCTGCGGACCCTGGGACGCGCGCGGCGGCTGGCGGCGGGCTCCCGGGTGCGTGACTTTCTGCGCGCCTTTTTTTCCCGCCACGGTGGCGCTGGCTCCGCCCCTTCCTGGTCGCTGACGTCGGCGGGCGCGCGACTCCCGGTGTCCCAGCAGCGCGCAGTCACAGGTTGGGCCTGGCGTTGCACCGGGGAAGCCACCTAACTTCAAAGCTGTGGCGTTTGTAACCCCATTTTAAAAGCTAACACCCTAAGTCCTGTATTTTGGTGCGTTGGGTGAAAAAGGCCGCTCTGGCTAGAAAGTTTACGAGTCAACCGCGCCATTCTATAGTAAGAGGAGCCTGGAACAGTCCCCGCATATTCGTGAAATCTAAAAACAAAAACCCGTTATTTGAGGTTTGTTTCCTACAACTAAGAGGTCATCCTGTTAGGCGCTGTGCATTTCCGTTTTCTCCCATCTTCATTGAAGGCTGATAGCGGGAGCGAGTGAAATAGCTTTTTTATTTAATTAATGACAACCAGACATTTTCAAGTTTTTAATACTAAAATTTTCATTTACTGTGAAATATTTATAAAATAAACACTGGTGAGTAAGGGCTATTTGATAGTTAAAAATGTCCTAGGGGCGCCTGGCTGACTCAGTCAGTAGACCATGCAACTCTTGATCTAGAGGGCTGTAGGTTCCAGCCCCGTATTAGGTGTGGAGATTACTAAAAAATAAAATCTTTAGGGGGTGCCTGGGTGGTTCAGTTGCTTAAGCCTCTAACTCTTGGTTTGGGCCCAGGTCATGATCTCCTCGTTTTGAGATCAAGCCCCTGCATAGGCTCTGAGCTGAGCATGGAGCCTGCTTGAGATTCTGTCTCTCCTTTCCCACTCTCCCGTCCCCCCACTCACCCTTTCAAAAAACATATATAAATAAAATGTTTAGTAAATAAAATATACTAATAGATGTACAAGCAATAAACAGTCTTTTGCGTCAACAACTATTTATTGAGCACATAGTAGATACTCAGTGTGTTTCTTGTTGATCAGTCTGGGATTGTAAAGAATAAGATGTTGGCTCTGAAACATAACAAACACTATTTTTTGCTGTTCAATAAAGTCAACCTTTGTCTCTGGTTACCTGAAGTGAATTTGTGCAAGATTCTGGAATCTTTCTGCTAACAGTGCACCTCTCAACCTCAAGGTTAAAATTTTTGTAACACAAATCCTAGGAAGAGATAAGTGTCTTTCATCCGCAGGTCTGCCTAATCTGCCCTGTGAAAACAATCTTGCATACCTTTATGTGGCACAAAACCTCTAAAAATTAAATCAGTACTCAAAGACAGCTTATGTAATACCTGGACATTTGGCTTAATTGGAGGGAAAAAATACTATGAACAGACTGAAGGAGTGTTTTGGGGAACATTCACAGGCCTCATAGCTGGGAAGTCCACATTCTTGGCATTTGGTTGAGTGCTCACAAGGCCACAGTAAACTGAAATGCACTGGGTTACAGAACGGCAGATATTGTAAATCTATTCCATCCATCACAGTACAGGGCTCGCCTTTCCTAGGTCAGCATAGATTCATTTCCCCCTCCTGCAGCACATTCCCCACACTACTCCATTCCAGTGCAGTAAGAGTTTTAAAGAGGCACCTGTCTCTGTTAGGAATGGCTGCCCTCCTGTGTTGTGTTGTGTTGTACTGTTGGGACAGGGTGGTCGCACAAGATGCAGTGGCCATTCTTATTGATGGGCATTTGGGAAGAGACGTGCTCAGTCAGAAAAGCTGAACTCAGAAAATAGACTTTAGGCAGGAACGGGGTCTCACGTTGGCTACTCTAGCTTGAGAGTGTTCCTGAGATAAGAAGCTAAAGACTATGTGGAAGCACAGTCTTGGGTGAGCCAGAAAATGCAGAGTTCTTTGTTGGACAGGATTGCCCTGCATATTGCAGGGCTTTAGCGTGTGCGTGGAAAGCCAGCTAAATGCACGTATTCCTCCAACCCCATCCTTACTGAAAAGTATCTCATAATCTCCAACCACAGGAAGGATCCCAGACTTAGATATTTCAGATTTTCTAGTTCTATGTTGCCCTCCGTGTTTCGTTTTCTTTTGTTATTTTGAGCCGAATTTAATTGTTTAGTTGAATATCAATTGTACCACAAGGAGAATCTCAAGACATAAGAGTAGGCCCCCGCTGCCCGTGTGGAGATTCCTCTGCCACTGTGGTACTTGGAGGGTATTTGTTCGATGACGAAAGAGAAAGAATAGTTCCTTTCTCGGGGCCTGCTCCATAAGTGAATGATCGTCTCAGAGAAGCATACCCTTTAGTCATTCATCTAAGAAGAATTTATATCCCGGTGCCTACTCCATATCAGCAGGGAGCAAGGTAGACAAGGTCCCTCTCACGGAAACTGACGTTCTAGCAGAGACAGACAGTGTGTATGTTCCCAAACAAGACATCTGCAGATAGTGACAAGTGTTGTGATGATTACATAACCCAGTAGAGGGCTACTGAAGGTACAGAGGAACTGCTTTATTTAATAATTTCTTTAGTTAAAACTTTAATTCCAATATAATTAACATACCATGGTATGTTAGTTTCAGGTTTACAATATATAATGATTCAATAATTCTATACATTACTCAGTGCTCATCACGATGAGCGTACAGAGGAGCTGCTTTAGGTCCCATCAGGACTTTAGGTCCCTGAGGGAAAAGGATTCCAACCCCTAATGCATTCATGTCAGCATGTTTCCTAGCACTTACATTATAAAAAAAATAGGGGTAATATGGATGCTGAATTGTGTTCTAGGAAAGAATTTTATCAGTGGATACATTAACTTATTAGGGGGAAAAGCTCTTCCTTCTCATTAAGAGGTCTATTTCTGTTTTAAAAAATTATTTTTATATGCTTAATGGTCATAGAAATTTATAATGTTCTTTAGATCAATATGTACAAATAATAATTATAAGCAATAACTCAATTGAGAATGAATATTTGATACCTAGATTTTTGTGTCTGGGAGATTTTAATTTTTAAAATATAAAAATGCTAACATTTTATTGATCAATAAAAAAAGCTTAGATATAGGGCACCTGGGTGGCTCTGTTGTTAAGTGTCTGTCTTTGGCTCAGGTCGCCTTGGGGCCAACCCAAGCGCCTTGGATAGAGCCAGCCCCACATCAGGCTCCCAGCTCAGCACGGAGTCTGCTTCTCTCTCTGCCTCCTCCTCACACTCATTCTTTCTCTCTTGCTCTCCCTCTAATAAATAAAGAAATAATTTAAAATTTTTAAAGGTTTTATTTATTTATTTGACAGAGAGAACAAGAGAGGGAACACAAGCAGGGGCAGTGGGAGAGGAAGAAGCAGGCTTCCCACAGAGCAGGGAGCCCATCACGGGGCTCGATTCCAGGATCCTGGGATCATGACTTGAGCCAAAGGCAGATGTCCAACAACTGAGCCACCCGGGTGCCCCAATAAATGAATTTTTTGAAAAAATGATGCTTAAGCATAAGAATATATTACATTAAGATAAAATTCTCTGAGAAAAGGAGATTAGAAATCAGAATTTAAAGAGAAAATGAGAAGAAATAAGATTTCTCACTGTTAAGGAAAAATTTGTATCTTTGTTTAAGTGGATGATGCTGGGTATCAAATTGCCATGATATTTAGATTCCATTGGATAGATTTTAATGAGGGAAGAAACCATTATATTTTAAAATGCTAATATTTACAATATATGTAAAATGAAGTTTGGTTATTCTTTAGCTTAGGTTGAAAAATCACATGCAAGAGCTTATATAACTTTTTCAGATTCCTGTTAGGAAGTTTGAGAGCAAAAATATTAGAGCATTGTTGGTCTAAAGAAGCCTTCTCCTTGGGGCACCTGGGTGGCTCATTCAGTTAAGCATCATCCTTTAGCTCGGGTCATGATCCCAGAGTCCTGGGATCAAGTCCTGCATAGAGCCCCCAGATCTAGCTAGCTCCCTGCTCAGTGGGGAGAGGGAGAAGAAGACCCCCTGCCTGAGTAGGGAGTCTCAGGCAGGTTTCGATCCCAGGGATCATGACCTGAACCGAAGGCAGATGCTTAACAGACTGAGCCACCCAAGTGCCCCAGTAAATATATCTTTAAAAAAAAAAGAAAAGAAAAGAAAAGAAAGGAAAAGAAAAGAAAAGAAAAGAAACCCTTTCTTTATACAACAAACTCTCAAGAATATCGGTCCAATTAGGTAAAGGAAAGCAGGAAACATTTTTGAGGAATATTTTGAGAAACTCTGAGTCAGGTACTTGATAATATTATTTTATAATCAACATTACAATTTATTGATGCTTTTCATTGTGGAGTATTTACTGTAGTTCTCACAACT
This sequence comes from Spilogale gracilis, assembly GCA_004023965.1. Lineage (NCBI taxonomy): Eukaryota > Metazoa > Chordata > Mammalia > Carnivora > Mephitidae > Spilogale > Spilogale gracilis. Next base: position 49,698 of record PITA01015404.1, read on the forward strand.
ACCCGTATAAAAGAAAAACTATTCCTTTTATTACTTTAAAGTAAATATACCGAGGTTTAGAAAGGTTAAGGGTCTCGCCTGAAGTCACACACCTAGGAAATACAGCAGCGGGGATTAGAATCCAGGTGAGCCTATGTGCAGAGGCTTTTCAAGGCCGTGGCTTTCCACTTGTCAACCCCCTCCTCCTGCTCCTCATTCTGCACATTTTCTGTAGCTCATTGGCCATAATAGTGCTCTGGCAAATATATCAAATATGTGGTTGTATACGCTGTATTTATTTGAGACTTCTGCACCTTAAGGAATCCAAGATTCTATCAATAGCTTCTTTTCTTTATGGCCCTCAGTTTGGGTAAGAGAGGATTTATCTTCATTTGGAGTGGATTATATTCAACTGGCTGCCTCTGACCCCACTTTCTCAGGCAAGCCTTCCTGTCAAATAGAATATTAAGACTGGGTGGAAAACACTTTCATGGTTTTGAGTCCTCTCTCATTATATTCCTTTTTATAACTGGAAAGGCTGATTATAAATATGTTTCTAGTGTAACCTTTAGTGACATATACTGGCAAATGACCCTCTGATTACTATATTGCATCAAGGTTCACATT
>PITA01015405.1:0-50248 GCA_004023965.1 Spilogale gracilis
GAGTGAAATAAGCCAAGAAGAGAAAGTCAAGTATCACATGGTTTCACTTACTTGTGGTGCATGAGGGGTAACCTGGAGGACAGTGGGAGAAGGAAAGTAAATGGGAACTAGGGTAATCCAGGGAGGGAAACGAAACAACAGAGACTTTGGACACAGAAACAAACTGAGGGACTTGGAGGGAGGGGGGTGGAGGGATGGGCGAGCCTGGTGGTGGGTACTGGGGACACCTAAAGCATGGAGCACTGCGTGTGGGGAATGGGGAATGAATTTTGGAACAGTGAAAAAAAAATTTTAGTAACAAAAAAAAGGATACTCTTTAAGTCATACACCTTTATAATACAGAACAATAAAAATCTGCTATCCCCTTTATGATTCATAATTCATAAGCTCGAAAATTAATTTTGACAGTATTCTCGGGACCTGAGAAGGAAATGTCTTACTGTTTCTCTTGTAAAAAAAAATAAATAGAATTTTATTTATTTTTGAGAGCTCATACTGACACATAATATAAATGAGAAAGTAGACCTAAATCAATCAAAAAGTACAATGGGGGAAAGAAAAATAGTTGCTCAGGCTTTTGAAGCTTATAATTACTGGCCACTTACAGGATTCATAACATTGGTTAAATTAATCTAGTTAAGTTTCCATTTTCTCCTATGTAAAATAGAAGGTGATACACCAAGCCCAGAGGATGACTGGGAGGAGTAGAAGACATAAATATCTAAGTATGTTAAATATCTTTTTTTAAAGATTTTATTTATTTGACAGAGAGAAACACAGTCATAGAGGGAACACAAGCAGGGGGAGTAAGAGAGGGAGAAGCAGGCTTCCTACCGAGTAGGAATCCTGATGTGGGACTTGATACTGGGTTTCCAGGATCATGGCCTGAGCCGAAAGCAGCCGCTTAACCAACTGAGCCACCCGGGTGCCCTGTAATTATGTTAAATATCTTATTATGACATCTGGCACATGGTAAGCACTCAAGTATTTTTCATATTTTATTCTATGGGCAGTGTGAGTAACATGTTACAGTAGGTCTAATAAATTCTTACACTAACATCCTACTAGTGCTGTGGCTCATTCTCAGAGTACTCACAAGGTGTTTATTCTCAGTTATTTTTTGTAAAATTTGCTATTAAATAATGATTGCATCCATTAGTAAAAGTGTAGTAGTTATTATACCAGTAAATGGTTCATGTGGAAGTTGTGAACTATAGCTGCTCTTTCAGGTTAAAAGGTATGCCAGAGGAATGCTTATCTGTGCAGAGATAGGCAGTGAGAGAACAAAACGTTGTGTAAGAGGTGGCTGTAAGTAACTACTGCCACATCCGTCTCCTTCCCAGGGAAGGTAAACCAAAGAATTAAAATAGTACCTACTATTTATTGGGTAGGTAGTATATGCTTAAGCTGCACTTTACCCACATCACCTCATTTTATCATCAGAGCAGCTTTATAAGATTGTAAAGCTGCTATTTTAGCCTTAAAAGGTGAGTATTATGATCCCAGTTCTGCAATGAGGAAACTCAGCCAAGGAGAACTGACTTGTTGTATTCTTCAGCAAATGTATTCAGCAGTTGTAAAGATTAAACTAGAAAATATGTACAGAACATTTAGTATAATTCTTAGCACGTGGTAAGTATTTAATAAACATTAGTTATTATTATTCTAACTATAGCTCTTCAGGTTAGATATACTAATATTTTTCTCATATGTGAAAATAAGGACAATAACGCTACTTACTTCATAGAAATGTGAGAATCAAATGAGATTATGTATGCACAGCACCTGCACATACTAACTGCTTGATAAATGTTAGCTATTATCACCCTCATTTTACATACATGGAAACTGAAGCACACAAAGCATTAAGCAGCTTTTCCAAGGTCATGAGAACAATTATAGATCAATGTTTGAATCCAGTTGCTTGAGACAATAGCCTGTATGTTTAACCACACAATAGTAGTAATTCTACACCTGATTAGCAGAGTTAGAGAACGTGTTCTGCAAAGCACCATTTAAATGCACATATGCCCTCTGGGAATGGATGGAGGCCCCATTGCCTTTTCTTATTAGCACATCAGCACAAATTGATTCCTAAATTCAGCTAATTGTCATTTTGGAAGGCCGAGAAAGACTGTCCACAGGAGAAAAAAGATGGGACTGCAACATTTAATGAGAGTTAAGTGGAGTTAATCATAGCAGCTATAAGCCTTAGGTTACAGAATATGGACATTATATCAGGTACAGCAAGTTCCAGACAAAGGATACCTAAATGAATGGGTACCAAAATTTAATACCTCCAAAGACCAGTTCATTTGATTCAATATTTTTGTTAGACTAAGTGCTGGACTCTCAAATTAAATTTCATGATTAATACTGCATTTTTGAGCCTACTTAATTTCATCCACCACAGCTGGACCAGGAAAAAAAAGGACAGTTGTGTCCAATTCCACAACCAGCCTAAATTCCTGCCTAGATGGAAGGAATGAAGTTCAGTTAATACTCTCAAAAGTATCGTACAGGCCAGGACTTCAACTGCCCAAAAAGTCAAATCTCAGGTAAACAAACTTCTTTTCAAAGTTACTTATTTTACCCTTCCCCTTTCCATTGCCCATTTTGGTTGCTTACCCACTAAGGTGTAAAGCCTAAAATGAAAGCCCTGTGTTATGTGCTACCTTGACATCTGATGAAATTGGGAGAGCCTCAAGTGCCCTAATAGCATGTTCCTCTCCTCTCTCTGTCCCTGTTCCTGAGGATAAAGTATCCAAGACAAACAACCCTCCATACCAAATAGTTCAGGTACAGTTTCTGTTTATCTCTAAGTAATGGGTTTCAGTTCCCTGCAAACCCATGGAATTAAACAAGCCAATTTTCCTGCATGTACTAGATGTTATTTCATCCTCTTGATAGCCTGCCTCCCACAACCCCTGGTATAATCCCCATGTGGCCTTGCATGTCATGCTGTGCCTTATTCCCAGGCTGTGAGTATATGTGACTAACAAATTCTTGTCCATCTAATCTGTCCAGTATCCAGTGCCATGTGATTGGCAATCCCCATAAACTTAAGATAGAATTAACTCCTTTATCCATGATGTGAATAGAAAACAAAACAATCGGCATCATGAACTAAATGGCCCCACCATGACCAACAATACCTGGTTAACTTTACCTAACTCTTCTTGGCTAACTAACTGGCTCCATGACATGATGGACAGACACTTAGAATGGAATTGTGAACTGCTGGTGGACTTGTGGTTTGGCTTGAGCAGCACTTTGTTGTCTACTTTTCTTTGTTTGTTTTGGATGTTACCCTCTCCACCCTAAAATGCTCATGTCCTCAAAATGAAATTTGCTGTTAACTGAATATACCTCAGCATGATGTATTGCTGGGTTCAACCTGTGTTTGGAAAGTGGTCTCTAAGGCTCTTGCCTATACATGTGATGATATCACAGCACTTTAACCAGTCAGCACTTGAGTTCTGCTTACCAGAGGTAAAGCTAGAGCTCTTTGGGCATCACATATAGCCTTATGACCATCAGTGGCTGCTTGAGGCAGCCATATGGACATTGTTTGTGATTATGCACCCCTAGAATTTGCTCAACCTCTTCCTTAGATTGTGTAAAGGAAAAAGACCCACCAATCTGGGCAAAATTAATCATGGCACCCAGTTACATAACAAGAGTCCTTATTGTTCAGGAAGAGTGGCAGCCTTCTTCATCTCCTGTGCTGCTACTTCCCTTGCATGTTGGTGCCCCTGACCCCCAAAGAAATCAAGATGCACATTTATGGCAGTTCATGGCCCAGGTGCTAATGAGAGAAGAAAAGAGGGACAAGTATTTGATATCAGTCCCTCCAGAAACACCAAAGAAGGTCAGTTAATCACTCCCAATACAAAACCCCTAGCCAGTGTGCCTGGGCTTTGTTTAGGGCTGCTGCTTACCTTCATATAAAGGGATAATGTTGCAATCCTGGGGCTTAGTGACCCCTATCTGGTGCATAAACAAAATTGCCATATATACCCTGATCCAAGGAGATTGACATGCCCTGGAGAAGGAAGAGGCAGTCTATGAAGTGAACCACTGAGCACTCAAACCTTCCCCAAAAAACAACCAGAAGGTCTGCACTATGGATAATCAAATGCAGAAAGAAACTGAAATCCTTGTTTTCAGATGGTTAAAAGTCCAACATATTCTGAGGGAATTAGGACAGAGAGAAAAGGGGGGGAAAGTTGCCTTTAAGTGGTACACTGAGGTCCATACTCCTAGTAGATACCAGAACCCTAGAATACCTATGCTACCACTGCCTGTGACTATAAAAACAAAGATCCTGATCCTGTGGGTTATAGGAGAAAACACCCATGACACTTGTGGCACAGTGAAGAGGATAATTGAAACGTGACTTAAGCCTGGGGTCCTTAAACCCTGTAAAGCACCCACTGTGTGGGGGAAGGCTCTAACTCTAACAATATTGATTTGAAACTCTCTGGAAGAATACATTTAAAATATAAGCAGGATAGAGGGAATGCCTTGTGAGTTATATCCAAATGAGACAGGGAAATAGGAAAGAAAGAAACCTGGATACAGGAGAGAAAACAAAGAACTGAAATGGGGATCCACAATTTGACCCAATTAGAAATTCTAAATTTACTAAATGATTTACACAAGAAAAAAGATACAACATTGCTGATTGGCTTTGCACCTCTGCAACATAGGTTCTGAAGTAACTTAAACAGCTGCCAAAATGTACATTTTGGCAAATCTTAGTGACCTGATCAATACTGGAGCTCACTTTACAATTATACCTGGGGATCTCACTAAATTTAAACATGGCCTGTCTTGTAATCTTAGAGAAGTTACTGAATATAAAATATAATATATATAACATAATATAATATATACCTTAACCATTAGAATTATTCCTTAGCCTAAATTCCCTCATGGTCATAGCACCCATTAGCACCATAGTACCCATAGCCTAATTTTAGGACAAACTCATAGCAAGTATAGATACTCTGACACAATGGGTGATAAACTAAGTCTTTCACACAGATTGACTTGAGCAAATAGGATTCCCTGGATCATATTCCCAGTTACAATAGGTAATATGGCTCCGTATAAATTAAAACAGAACCTTGAAGAATTAAAACCTATCATACAAGACCTACTTAAGTGAAGGAGTGATTATTCCCACTGTCTCTCCTTTTAACAGTCCAACTGCATGTTCTTAAGCTTGGAAAGAACGGCACCTTACAGTGGTTAACACAACCTTAATGTCATGGTCCCATCATTAAACCCTTTATTTTTATTTTTTTATTTTTTTAAAGATTTTATTTATTTGACAGAGAGAAACACAGCCAGAGAGGGAACACAAGCAAAGGGACTGAAAGAGGAAGAAGCAGGCTTCCCGCCGAGCAGGGAGCCTGATGTGGGACTTGATCCCAGGTCTCTGGGATCATGACCTGAGCCGAAGGCAGTCGCTTAACCAACTGAGCCACCCAGGCACCCCCAATACACCCTGTATATCTAATACCCAATATTATCAAAATTACTAATTTCATCCAATCAACAACTGGTATATTTTGCTATTATAGATTTGGCCAAAATGTTCTTTTTGGTGCCTATTTCAACACCCTTATCCGTCACAGTTTGCTTTCATATCCAAAGGGAAATGATACTTGCCTACCTATAGGTTGCCTCAGCAGCCTTACTGTCACAGACAATGCTTACAGGCAATATCTTAACCATATCAATCTTTCTCCATGAGCACAGATATGACATTAAATGGATGACATCCTCTTAGAAAATTTATTTGCCACATTTACTCAAAACATAGAAATATAAAAGGATGGGCCTTTTTCCCATACATAGTATAATGGCCATGTCACCACCTTGGTTAATTCTTAAAAATTACTGGTACCCTAAGAGTCATTCCATACCTGACACTGTTAAGAGAAAACTGTCAATCTTCTTTGCACCCGCAGTGTTAAAAGACAAACAACATATTTTAAGTCTTTTGAGATCTGGAGGCAACATATTCCCCATTCAAAAATTTTATTTAATCTCACTTATGCTGTTGAAAATCAGCCCACTATATATGGCACCCCATCCAAAAAAAGGCTCTAGAATCTTTCCAAACATCCATTGAACAGGCTTTATTTTAAAGGCTTTAGCAAGCTCCTCTCATACCTCAAGAATCTCTGGCCACCCAGTTGCCCACAGACTTTTGATGCAAAAAACTACTCTCCCTGGTCATATGTTATATACCATCAGAGCAGCAATTGCTGGTCACCCACTTGGCTCTTTTAGAAGTTTAGACTCTCACATGACCTGGATCCACAACCCTCCACACTCAAAAGACCATTATACCTCAGGTTATAGAAGCAGGACCTTGAATGCTTAGCATGACTACAAAAGCCCCTTCACTACAAAATGGAGCTAAACCTTGTCCCCCTGGCACATCCCACCTACAAGGAGGAGCAGACTCCATTTCCCTCTCTAAGTCCCTTGCCAGAGGCCATGGCTACCCAAAGAGTCCCTTGAGATCAAATGAGTGAACAGCAATAGAAGTTCATACATATTATGGACATCATTGACATTATATAAGTAATAGAGCTCAGTAGAGTTGCTCCCTTTTCATCCCTTAACCAAATGTCCTGGATGAGTGACCAGACCTAAAGGTCAACACAACTGACCACACTTTATACAGTCACTTCAGCACTGAAGGCCCTGGCCAGCAAATGTCCCCACCTACAAACTCTTTTCAACAGCCTAAGAGTTGTCCCATCTGGAGTAAAGAACTTTGGGAATCTCTTGCCTCACCAATATCTAAAGTATAAATCAAGGTAGCAGATACTATGATACTAAGGCGATAATATTAGAATGTTCCTTATTTATTTCAGAGCTCCAGACATTGCTGATAGTGACCAAGATACACATTTCACAACTTATAATACACATAGCTTAGATCCTGAAGAAGGTATTCAATGGCACTTCCACCTCTCCTCATAGGTCACAGGAAGCTGGTTTAATTGAGGAATAATGGGTTTGTCAAATAATTCCTATTTAAGTTAAAAAAGGGTGAAATGCACCCCTTCTCAGTATCAATATTGCCACAGGCATTGATTAAATTCATGCCCTATAAGCACATGTACGCCCTACTTTAATTGCCACATAGGTCTCACAATTGCCTTAACTGGTCTTAAATAGGGACATCTCTAAAGTTCGTGATTTTTACTACCACCTCACCATGTGGTCCTCACCCGTTTTGTCAAGAGCCTATTTGATTTCCTAAGGAGGCACTTCACCTATTCCCTAGAAGCTACAGTCATCGCCTAGGTTTAAATTGATATCAAGGGATCGATTGTTGTGTAAGGCCTAAAGTTAAGACCCAATATTATGTGCTGTCATGTTTTCTGACAAAATTGGAATGGCCTCAAATAGTCTAAATATAAGTTGCCCTCCTTAGTATGATCCCACAGAGAAGGACCCATAGCCAAATAATCTTCCTTATCAATGAGACCAGGCACAGTTCCTGCTTTTCTCTGAGTAGTGGATTTCAATTCCCTGCCTTCCCACAAAATTATTCAAACAATCTAAACATACCCACCTATGGAAACTAAGGGGACATCACACCTTCTTAATACTACACAATCTGCCCCCCTCCAGGCAGTGGTGGTTTACTTTGTTCTTAAGAACTACCCTGTGTGGCCCTGTGTGATATTATGTGCCTTCCTCCCCTGGGATGTGTTTATGTGTGACTATCAATCTTACCTGTCCCACATTGGGTATCATGTGTTTAGCCATACTCAACTATAGGACAGAAATGTCTTCCTCACCAATAAAGTAAATAAGTGATTAAAACACACCCTTTCATTGAGGCACCAATAAGCAAAAATGAACACCAAACATAAACAAACACACCTTTGTGCTTTCATGAAAGCCTGTCCTCTGCTATGCATGGAAAACGGAAGGGATCAGGAGACAAATTTCATTTGGAAGAAGTACACACTGTATCAGAATAAATATGGATCATGTGGGAAAATGACATACAAATGAGTCATATTTGAAAATATAGACTACATGATCTTCCTCATTCCAGACTAAAATTTTGAGACTTCAGAATTAAAGGTATTAAAGTAAAAAGAGAGCAAGATAGAGTAGTTTAAATGCCACTTTCCAAAATGTTCTTAAGGAACTTATGAGACAGGAGGTAAATGACTTAAAAGAGCAAGATAGCAGGTGGATAATGCACAAACATGTGTTTAAATAGAAATGGGAGTTTTATTTAAACAGAGGAAAATGTGCATTTCTAAGAATTAGAGCAAGTGAGAAAAGGTCTATTATAGCAAGCACTGTTCCTTTGTTCTTTTATTTTTACACATGCCCACAGATCTTAACAAGCAATGGGTCCACACAATGAATATAAGAGCTTGATAACATATTAGAACCCCCCAGTCTACTAATCCCTTACATCAATTTATGAATGCAAGAATTTTTTTCTAACTTTTCTTCACTACTATAATTTATTTTACTTAGAATAATGAATCATCCTGAATAAGAAAGTACCTCTACTTAATATTTTCATAAACATTTTTATGAGTTATCTATTAGAAAGTTAATATTCCTTCAGGCTCTTAAAAATTAGGCTCAGGGCTAGGATTTCCCCTTCAATTTGAAACCTGGCAGCCTAAAATAGAAGCAATATTAAACTTAGGAAAATTTGGTCAGTCAGTACATTTCCAGGAAATTGCATCACAATTTTTGCAGCAGGCATTAACTAGAACTTCAGATGGCAACATAATACTTCCAGAACAGGTGAATTCTCCTAGTTCTGTGACTCAAAGTCTTCACCCCTCTTAAGAAACCAGCATTGGAGTAAGAAACAAATAGAAGAATCATTGTGATTTCCCTCCCTGGAGGCATTTCTGATTTAACAACAATAGTTTTCTAATGCCCATTATGCAAAAGCTGGGTGCTCTTGTGATTGCAAAGCACTTCCCTCCTGCCCAGCTATCCCTGAATGAGAGAGTTCCTTCAGTTGGCGGAACCTGGAGTAATTCCATTTTGCTTTTCACTTTATTATAGAACTAATATCCTTTTTGAAGATTGTAATCAAATAAAATAAAAAATTTATCCAAAGCACTAATATAACTTACTGCCAAGTGAGAGGTGTTAACTTTGATTGGATTAGGAATTTACTGTTGGGAAGTTGAGAAATGAAGGATATTGTCATTGGTTCCATTATTTTTTTTTTCTCATCACAGCATCTAGAATTCTAAGCTCACAATGTAAGGGTCGACCGACCAAGAGGGCAGTCAGCTTGGAACACCGCATCTATCAAGGAAAACTCTGAGAGACCTGTTCCATGCAAAAGCAAAGGGTTTATTCGAGTATGCTCAGGCGCACAGCCTGACCCCAAACCAGTTAGCGGCTGAGAGCCCCGAGCTTTCCCGGGGGTGACCTTATATAGAACTACATTGTTTGTTACAGCAAAGCCCGCACATCGACAGCCAATTAGTTTAAAACACCACAGCAGGGTCTGCACGCAGGCAGCCAATCAGTTTACGACAAATCACATACTTTTACCAATCGTCTCTACAGGGGGATATATGTCCTAATTTGGGCTAGCCAGAGGTATGTGACAAGCTGCATGCGTGTGGTCCTTGGGGCCTGGGTGGGGTTGGGTACCTGCCTGCCGGTTGCTGGGCTCAGATAACAGAATGTGGGTCTGCTCTTACATTCTGGAGGGTGGGGGCCTTTACAGCAGCCTTTCAACAATAAGTGCACAATAAATTCCTGATGCTTGTTTTTCTACTAAATGTGCAAATACATGACTCTACAAATTACTCCCATCTAGAGCATTTGTTTTTTTTTCAGCATGATCCATATTTAATTGGAAAGTTCTCAAACCCAAACTCATTGAATCTTCTAAGCCAATAGTTCCACTGACAGTGGAATAGAAAACAATTAGCAAATGTTTTCTACATTCCAAAAAGTAAATTTTAAATTCAAACTCTGACATATATCCTGATCCAAGCTCTTGCTCTATGAGTCTCACTCCTGATTTTGCAATATTCCATGTAGTTTAATGACAAAAGTCTCCAAATGTTAAAAAAAATCCTTGATTCTTTCCATTTTAAAAAAACATGAATGTATGCAAAACCAAGATACAACATTGCATATGAAGTTCAGTCTCAAAAAGACTATAGAAGAACAAAGTGAAATTATGGCTAATGTGCATTTTTTTCTTTATACATCTTTATATTTCAAAAATTTCTAAAACATAAAAGTAATTTTTGTAATAAACAAATGCTTTTTAGGTTCTCTTAGGAGAAGGGAATCAGAGAATAATACTGTGTTGTTCCAAATCCAAAAGGATGTGGACATTTATATTTACATTTATATTTATATTAAGACATGCTGATTATCAAAATCACTTTTAACTTTCCTCTTGGGGTTACTGCATATATTGTTATCTAAGTCATTACAATGAAAAGCTAAGTAACCAGAATGTTTTAGAGGCTTGTGTATTTGTGTCTTTGGTCTTCTGCTTGCATAAGAGCAAGAAAGAACAAGTGAAGGAGACTCTACTAAAATTTTCAGCTAATCAATTCAACTTCCAGAAAAAAACCCAAATAAGATCACTATCATTTAAAAAAAAAAGATCAGTATCATTTTGATCTAAGTTACTCTACTTTCATCTAAGATCCAAAAGTCCCTGCTGAGTCGTCAGGTTTTCGTGTTAAGTGTATACTATTAGAAGAGAAAGAATAAAAATTATATGATCATCTCAATAGATGAAGAAAATATAGCATCTGCTCATGATAAAAATTCTCAACAAAGTGGGTTTAGAGGAAACATACTTTAACAAAATAAAGGACCTATATGAAAACCCACAGTTAACAGCATACTCAGTGATGAAAAACTGAAAGCTTTTCCTTTAAGGTCAAGAACAAGGCAAGGATGTCCACTCCTACCACTTTTATTCAACATAATATGGAAAGTCTGAGCTTCAACTATCAGATAAGAAAAAGAAAAAGCATCCAAATTGGTAAGGAAAAGTAAGCTGTTACTATTTGCAGAAGACATAATACTATATAGAAAAAACTCTAAAGAATCCACCAAAAAATTGTTGAAACTAACAAATTAGTTTAGTGAAGCTACAGGATACAAAATTAATATACAGAAATCTGTTATATTTATAGGTATTAACAATGAAGTAGCAGAAAGAGAAATTAAGAAAACAGTCACATTTATGGTTATACCAAAAAGAATATAATACCTAGAAATAAACTTAACCAAGGAGGTAAAAGACCTATATGCTGAAAACCATAAAACGCTGTTGAAAGAAACTGAAGAAAACACAAATGGAAATACCATGCTCCTGAACTAAAAGAATAAAAATCATTAAAATGTCCATACTACCCAAAGTAATCTACAGAACAATGTGATTTTTCATAAAACTAGAATAAATGATCCTAAAATTTGTATGAAACCACAAAAATAGCCAATGCAATCTTGAGGGGAAAAAAAAACAAAGCTGGAGGTATCATTAATATAAGATTTCAGGATACACTACAAAGCTACAGTAATCAAAATAGCAGGGTAATGGCAGAAAAATAGATATTACCTCAATGGAACAAGGTAGGAGATCCCTGAAATAAATGCTTATATGGTCAATTAATCTATGAAAAAGGAAACAAGAATATACAAAGAGGGAAAGACAGTCTTTTCAATAAGTGGCATTGGAAAACTAGACAGCTACATGCAAAAGAATGAAACTGTACCATTTTCTTATATCACACTCAAAAATAAACTCAAAAGGGATTAAATACATAAATACGAAACCTGAAATCAAGCACCTTGTTTTAGGGAACCCTCAGATAAAACAAACACAAGTTCTGTTATCTCCAAAAGCAGGTACCACACTGAGAATGTGAGTGCTATCTTCAAGACTGGTGCTCCAGGGAGGAGAGGGGGGCAAAGCTAGCTGAAATGGAACAAAGAGCTACTTCCATGTTTAAGCTGACTTTTTCTTGATTTTGCCTTTTTCTTGTTATTGCTTGGTTGCTGTAAACCTTTTTATTTTATTTTCCAGTTCTAAAAAATTTATTTTGAGAGATTTCATTCATTTTTCAGTGTTTATCTGTAGATACTGGCCCTTCGTATTTCCTCCTCCACCATTTCACTTTCAGATCATTTTGTGAAACTAGCAAATGGATGAAAGGACATGGTCAGGAGGAGGTAGAAGCAATGATTAGAGGTGATATGAATAACTTTTGCTTTTATACTATTTTACCAATTACAGATCATTCCCATTGTTTGACAAATGTGACTCTCATGATAGTTCATATTGTTAAAGTCCAAGTCATCTTTTGGGTTGCAATATTAATAATAAAAGGATGAGAATAAAATGTGTGATTCTGCCAGAGAATCTACACACAGAAGAAATAAGAGGTCTAGTCATATTTGGAAGAGAATTTAGAAGTAAGAAAAAGTAATATTGCAAGTTGGGGTCTTCTGGAAGCAAATTTTAACATTTGGAAGGAAGAAGGAAGAAGGAGAATTTGGCACAGGGTGAAGTCAAACTCTAATGAAAATCTACCAATTTTTGATCAATCCTACCAGGAACTCTGTACCATATATGGCCCATTGGCTCTGGGCCATGGTGGGCCAAATGAATGGGCATTTCTATCCCACCTCAGTCAGTCATTGGCTATGGGGTACCCCTGGAAGAATATGATTTCAAACAGGTGATTCTCTGCAGGTGAGTAACTACCTAGTACTGCTGACAACTAAGATAATATGTCCTTCTTTGCTGGGTCTAAATGATACATCTCTGAGAAAACTATAAGCAAAATTTCTAATCCATATTAGGTACATGTTAATATAACTGGAATCATTCTATATGCAGATGGCACTATGAAGAGAAGTGCATAATGCAAAATTTTAATTAAAGTTTAATTGAATAGGGATATATATTATAAAAATAATTCCATTTCAAAGCCCTTCACTGGTGCTTCTTAAGAAAGTAGATTTTAAGTCAAATTTCAAAGGAAATTTTTAAAAATTTGATAATGGAAGGAAGGTCAGTAGAGAAGGAATTAACACTAAGATGGGAGATGTCAATATGTTATTTAACTACAATTTTTTGCTTGCCTGTTTTTTCTGAAAGGTGATCTTGGAACAGAATAGATCCAAACTTCTCACTGAAAATTTCTCTTTTTTTAAGATTTTATTCATTTATTCGATAGAGAAACAGTGAGAGAGGGAACACAAGCAGGGGGAGTGGAAGTGGGAAAATCAGGCTCCCTGCAGGGAGCCTGAAGGCAAACACTTAATGACTGAGCCACCCAGGTGCCCCTCACTGAAAATTTCTTTGGGTATACCACATTAGAAGACTATAAAGTATCTTATTTTGATATTTTAATTCATTACCCTTTTCTTTTTTATTTAAACTCAAATCGGTTAACATATAGTGCATTATTTGTTTCAGTGGTAGAATTTAGTGATTCATCAGTTGAATAACATCCAGTGCTTATTACATCAAATGGCCCCTTTAATGTCCATCACCCAATTACCCCATCCTTCCACCTAACTCCCCTCCAGCAATCCTTAGGTTGTTCGCTATAGTTAAGAGTCTCTTATGGTTTGCCTCTCCCTCTGTTTTTTTTTTTTTTTACTTTATTTATCTTTCCCTTCTTCTATGTTCATCTGCTTTGTTCCTTAAATTTCACATATGAGTGGGTGTATTTATTATTAGTAGGGTATTTATCTTTCTCTGACTTATTTCACTTAACATAATACACTGTCATTCCACTCACGTCATTGCAAATGGCAAGATTTCGTTCTTTTTGGTGACTGAGTAATATCTCATTATATATCTCCCATCTTCTTTATCCATTCTTCAAATTCATTACCTTTTTAAAACATAAAACTAAGCATAAAAGTACCTCTCTTTCATTAAGAACACATATTCCACATTGAATCCGTGAAAAATAGTTGTTCTCATTTTAATGACCATGCCAAATAAGATTCTAAAAAACAGCATATTTCCTATTTTCCAAAACTGTGACATTGCTGATCAAAAGGTTGAAAGGTATCATATCATAAACATAATGCTTCCTTCTGGGGCACCCGGATAGTTCACTTGGTTTAGATTCAACTCAGTTCCAGCTCAGGTCATGATCATAGGGTCTTGGGATGGAGCCCCACATCAGGCTACAAGCTTAGTGAAGAGTCTACTTGAGAATTATCTCCCTCTCCCACTACCACTTTCCCCACTCATGCTCACACTTTCTCTCTCTCTCTCAAATAAATAAATAAAATCTTTAGAAAAATAATGTTTCTTTCTGATTACTTATGGAAAAGGTACAAAAATATTAAGCATAATAAACAACCATCCATACTAGTTAATGATGATATTATGATATTATGCTCATTATCAATGAGCTCTGATTTCAAAATTAGTAATTTCGGTCTTCTAAGTGTGTAAGTCTTCTATTTGTCCCACTATCCAGTGTTGTAAGAGAACACATATATCCTTTGTTATCAGAAAAATGTGTACTCTTAAAAAATCTGAAGAATAAGTAAATGTCTCTTTTCTAAAACAAAATGTACCTGGAGGGCTTTAAGGATAAAGTGATTAATTTGTGTCTCATATTTCTTCATACCTAAAAGGAAAATGCCAAGAGTCTTAGAACACTGGCTCATTTGAGAATGAATTTGTGAATGAAATTGATATAACTGTTAACATATTTTTTCCTCAATTTTCAGTTCTTTGCCATTTATCTTTATGATCTTATGGCAATACTCTAAAGATTTAATAAAATTGAGAAGAGGACAACTTAAAATTTTGGTCTGAATCAACAAGCTCCTATAGTATATCAATTCAAAATTTAAACGCTCCTGGGCCAAGCAGTCCTTACTTGCAGTACATTGTGCACACCCAAAGCTATATGAAGAATTATATATGAACAAACATTGAGGGAAATCAAGACAATACTAACTATTACAGTCTAATATGAACACCAGAAGCAGAAAAGTCTTTCCAAGTCAAAAAAAATCATTTTCATATTTGTGGGAATGATGTGATCAGTATCAGGTACAAAACAATCCTGGTACAGGAAGGAGTAATATTTGTTTCCCTAGAATTATTCAATAGCTCAAGATTTTATATACTGTCCCTTGGAGCTCCATAAAGTCCTATTCTTCCAATAGAATATTTTCTCCATTTTAATTCTAGAAATGTCTACTTTATATCAAAGAGAGGGAAAAGATTCATTCAGTCAGTCAGCTATTCAAGAAATAGTTTTATTGCACCTACTATGGCAGGAAGTAGACCAATAAATAATTATTTAATAAATGAAAAGTTAATAGATGGTATGGAGAAGGATAAGCAAAGAAATAGGAACTGATAGGGTAAAAAAGTGGAAATGTTGTCTACCCTAGAAAAGCCTCTTCCTGCAGTCAGGAACAGAATGATCCAGGATTCTAGGAATCCCAGACTCCTTTCAGAGACTGGTGTAAACAGGACAGAGGACATCATAGGATTCATCTAAATAATCTCAGTACATGTAATGGAGGTGAAGTTAAGACACTGAGGGGTCCAGAAAAGTGGTGGATCAAAGTCCTGGGCCCTTCCCTTCAGTCTTACCGATGATTTTTTGGGAAAAAAGGTTATTTTATCCTAAATTAATGGAGTTCTGGGACTCCCTCTTGACTTTTCCTGAATGAGATGTAGAGGCCTCCGCATAATAAAATAGAACATGTGGTTTTTTTAACACCTTAGAAACAGTGAACAATCAATGAAAACCAAAGCAAACGTTTTTACAACTGTAAGCAAAGCATATGCCCACACTATTTGAGAGATGGCAAAAGTTTGTGACACACTGACAGACTGTTAGTGAATTCTTTTTTTCTTAAAAAAAAAACTGTATTAGTAGGGGTGCCTAGGTGGCTCAGTCTTTAAGTGACTGCTTTTGGCTCAGGTCATGATCCTGGAGTCTCGGGTGGAGCTCCCGCATTGGGCTCCCTGCTAGGCGGGAAGCCTGCTTCTCCTTCTCTCACTTCCCCTGCTTGTGTTCCCTCTCTAGCTGTGTTTTTATCCATCAAATAAATAAAATCTTTAACAAAAAGACCTGTATAAGCTCATGGAGTTAGAAATTGCTGCTAGAGTTCACTTTGTTTCTTACAGATATTTTATTGAATAGCACAATATAAAGCAAAGTACAGTAATCATGTTTAGTTTACATTTATTCTTGAGTTTCTACTATATTTTACTGTCCACCAACATAAAAAAGCAAGTAGCCTGAGGCACTGGCAAGACTTTATTGTGGCATTCTTCAGTAACTTTTATATACTGTTTCCTTACATAATTTGAGATGCAATAATGATTTTTGTTATAAATTTCTTTATAAATATTCTTACTGATGGATGATGCATTTATTTAAGCATCAGTGGATGAATACAGTTATCCACGGGTGACTAACAACCTTGAATAAATACCACTTCACTCAGTTGCTATCCATGGTACCTAAGAAATGCAATTACATGCTGGGACCTATTATCCCAATTAATGGACTGTTTTATATTCACTGTGCATTATACTTGAAACACTTTAGAGGCCTGGCCTTCACTTAGCTACAGGCAAAGTAAAATTTATAACAAATAACCAAGAAATGGCTTTCATTTACTTACCAAGATATGTAGCATGTAATTATACTTTAAGCATAACTAGGCAGGAATCAAAATGCCCTTTGATTTAAACCACAATAAAAGTATATTTTTAAAACCATAACAAATATAAATTTGTAAGGAACCAGTCATCATGAGTTGCTGCAACAGTGGAGGTTTCAATATCAACTATGTCTATCTTAACCTTCTTGTAAGGATGTGACAAAAGGTTAAACTTAATTATTATTTATTATATTCAGAGAGAGTCTCATTATTTCAGGCATATGAACTAAAAAAACAGGAATACACGGAGGTTTTCAGCTAGCTAGATGGGTGAACAAATAAAATAGTTGGCTAAGAAGTACACAATTCCTTGTTGTGTTGCTACTTTGTAAAATGTCAGCCTTAGGCTATGTTTTACTGCAACGGAATTTGGCCACTGAAGTTTAACTCTACTCCCTCTGGTGGTTTCCAAAGCTGTATTACCAAAGCTATAAAATAAAACACTGTTGTAATTCTTCTCCTTATTGTAAGAAGCATTGATCACCTCTGATTGTATATTATAGCAAAGGGGCAGTCTATTACATAAATTTATTGCATTTTCTTCCTGATAATTACTGGAAGTTATTGAACAAGGCAGGGAGTTATAGCCAGTAAGTTCCTGCTCTAGCTGAGGAAGCAAATCTACAGATATTTAGTAGACCTAAACTGCTGTAAACAAAACATCCTGTTTACAGTATACTAGAAATTTATAATATACAGTGCATTTGAGGTTATTTTAAAATCATACTCTCAATTCCACAAATGTAGAATTGAAATATGAACTGTAGCAAAAGGCCGTGCTAAGTATATCATCTTTGTTTTTTTGAAATCAATTTGACAACACTTAAAATGTCAAAAGTCAAACCTTTTGAACTTGATATTTTACTTTCCTAAGACAGAGGAGTTTTGTTAACTTTTAAAAATTTGTCATGTGTGGCAAGTGTATCATCTATGTTCATATTAATTTTCGCACTTGAAGTTATAATTACTTATATATCTAAACTCATCCTTTTTAGCAGACAAAACTGTCCAATACTCAAAAGTATAACCAAATTTAAAAGCATCCAGGTTACTAAAAGAAAAATATACAAGTTAAAATACAATACTTAATTTCTTTTTCTGCTAAATACACAATAAAAAGGTGGCAAATATAAGAAATCCAAAGATATTCAAATAAATAAATAAAATATATAAACATGTAAGCATCCAATTCATGCTACCCTAAGTCTGTACTAATGTTATGTTTATACAACAGTCAATAAAATGTAGAGTGGTTTTCAGCTAGCAGCATTCATTATCTTATTTATATATTTTAAAATCTCATAGTTTAGATGATCTCTGTCTGATAACGGAAGATTAATTCATACAAGACCAACACTTCTACAGATACCAACTTGGGAGAAAAAACTGAAGACACTAGAGAGCAAGCAGAAGCAGGCAGATACTTTAGGGAGATTACATTTAAAAGGAAGGAAAGTGCAAAGGTTAAGTTTCCATATTTTAGATCTTTTTGCTGGAAGGAATGCCCAAGGCAGTCCCATCTGAGGTAAATAAAATTGAGTAGAAAACCCAAAACCTTAATGACTCGAAGAAACAAATAAGAGACTTAAGAGCAAAGACAGTAGCTGAAAAGTGGAGGCAGTATTTCATAAAGAAGAGAGTCTATACAGAGGACCTGGACCTCAGTGTACGAGATCTTCCTATATATCTACCTGGCCTCTAAATTAGACAGGTATGAAACAAATTGTAAACATCCAAGCTATGGCTAAAAGAACTAAATAGAGATTTCAACTCCTGACCACCACAGGGGAGACACAGGAGTATTGAGTGCAACAATGTTAACTGCTTATTGTAACAAAAACAACAAAAATCAATACAATTCTGAAGAATGTAACAGAATTTAGAATTTCTGGATTATATTATTTATCATGTCTGGGACATAATCTAAGAATACTAGACATATAAAGAAGGAGGAAAATGTGACCTATATACAAATGAAAAGGGCGTCAACTATATCAGGATGACCCACATGTTGGAAGTAGCACATAGAGGTTAAAGTAGCCATTGTAACTATGCTCAAAAACATAAAGGTAATTATGGTTTAACAAATTATTTATAGAAAATCTCAGCAAAGGAAAGCCTGGATGGCTCAGTCAGTTAAGTATCTGATTCTTGAGTTCAGCTCAGGTCATGATCTCAGGGTTGTGAGATCCAGCCCTGCATCAGACTTCACACTGGGTGTGAGGCCTGCTTAAGACTGTCTCTCTAGAGAGAAAGGAAAAAAAAAGAAAGAAAGAGAAGAAAGAGAGGAAAGAAAGAAAGAAAGAAAGAAAGAAAGAAAGAAAGAAAGAAAGAAAGAAAGAAAGAAAGAGAAAGAAAGACAGAAAGAAAATCCTAGCAAACAAATAAAACTATTTTTTAAAAGCCAAAGGGAAATTGAGAAAAGAAAAGAAAATTACTGAGAAAGAAATTCACCTGGATGGATTTATTACTATCAGATGGTGTTGGGACCTCCTGGAGCCCGCTAGTTTGCGGTCATTAGTGGAAGTTGGCTGGGGTGGCCTCTTGGGCTTCTCAGGAATACTTCCGCATATGTGACTTAGCTGAATCTTCCCTCCCTCAGCTCTTAGCCCTTGGGCAGACTGGCGAATTTAGCCCCACCCAGCACTCCGTCCTGAAATCTGCCTAAGGCCTTAGTGATAGCCACTAATGAGCTCCTATTGGCCCCTCCTACTTCTTTTACTCCCTCCTTTCCTCTCTACATAACTGTGTCTCTGATACAATAAAGCTGAGATTGCTGCTCCTTCATGGCTGACTCAACTCCCGGTGTGGTTTCTTTCCCGGTTTCAGGGTGGTGGCCGGGCCATCGACACTTACCATCTCGCTCAGCCCCCGGAGGATAACAGGCTGGGCCAGTTATCCCTCCCCCGCAACTGTGTTGCAGAGAGAGCAACAAGATGGGAGATGACAGAAGAAAAAGTCAACAAACATGAAGAGAGATCAATAAAAATTATCCAACTTAAGGAAAAGAGAAAAATTACTGAGTCTCAATAAACCTGAGGGATAATATCAAAAGGTTAAATATACACATAAAAGGGAAAACGACAAGAAAAGAGCAATAAAATGGGTTGAGTAAACAAAATATTTAAAGAAAAATGACTAAAATTTTCTCAAATTTGGTGAAAAACATATGTAGAAATTCCCAAAACTCAGCAAACCCTTTATAAGTTAATAGGAGGAAAATCATACCAAAGCATATCATGTCATTTTACTGAAAAAAAAGATACAAATAGAAAATGATAAAAGCAAAGAAAAAATGGTAAATTATACAGAGAAGACCATTTATACAAGTTATTGTTGACTTTTCATTAGAAATAATTAAGGCAGAAGACAGTGTAATGACATTTTGAAATAAACAAAAACAGAACTACTTTGTTGGAAAAAAAATTATTAGGTTAAAGGGAAATGATACCAGATAGAAATTTAGGTCTTCAGAAAGTAATAAAGAATTCCAGAAATGGAAATATATGTGCAAATGTAAAAGATTATTTTCCCTCTTAATTACTCTAAAATATATATGACCAGGGGTGCCTGGGTGGCTCAGTTGGTTAAGCGACTGCCTTTGGCTCAGGTCATGATCCCGGAGACCCGGGATCGAGTCCCACATCAGGCTCCCTGCTCGCGGGAG
The DNA here is from genome assembly GCA_004023965.1 of Spilogale gracilis. Classification (NCBI taxonomy): domain Eukaryota; kingdom Metazoa; phylum Chordata; class Mammalia; order Carnivora; family Mephitidae; genus Spilogale; species Spilogale gracilis. Next base: position 20,405 of record PITA01015405.1, read on the forward strand.
GCCTGCTTCTCCCTCTCTCACTCCCCCTGCTTGTGTTCCCTCTCTGGCTGTGTTTCTCTCTGTCAAATAAATAAAATCTTTAAAAATATATATATATATATGACCATTTAAAACAAAATTATTATGTTGTGAAATATGTAAGATACACAGATGGAATACAAATGAAAACCCCAGCATAAAAGATTCCTAGAACTAAATAGTAATTTTGCATGGTTTTATGGTACAAGACTAATGTACAAACATCAATTTCATTTTTATAGACTAGTAGCATTTAGAAATCATATTTTAAAGATTTTATTTGTTTTTTATTTGTTTGTTTGTTTGAGAGAGCAAGCACAGGGGAAGAACAGGGGGCAGGGAAGAGGGAAAGGGGAAAAATCTTAAGCAGATACTCTGCTGAGCATGGAGCCTGAGGCATAGCTCAGTCTTAGGACCCTGAGATAATGACCTGAGTCAAAACCAAGAGTCAGATACTTAACCAACTGTGTCACCCATGTCCCCCAGAAATGATCAATTTTAATGAAATTTATTCAAAAAACTGTCATAAAACATTTTGGTAATTTTTTTTAAGATTTTATTTATTTGACAGAGAGAAACACAACCAGAGAGGGAACACAAGCAGGGGGAGTGAAATAGGGAGAAGCAGGTCTCCTGCCGAGCAGGGAGCCCAATGTGGGGCCTGATCCCAGGTCTCCGGGATCATGACCTGAGCCGAAGGCAGTCGCTTAACTAACTGAGCCACCCAGGCGCCCCCATTTTGGTAATAATTTTAACAAAAGATATGCAAAACCTCTGCACTGAAAACTACAAAACATTACTTAGAAAGATCAAAGATCTTAAAAAATAGAGAGATATATTATGCTCATTGATTGGAAAGAGACAATACATACTAAAGACATTAATTCCTCCAAAGTTGTGTATATATGTTGTGTATGTATATATATACATATATATAAGGCTTAGAAGTTGTATATAAATATATGACATGTAGATATTATGTAGCTCTCTATATATTATATATCAATTTATCTGTCATGTATCTATATATCTATATATCTCCCTATATATAATTTCATCTCTCTTTAAATATTTATGTATTCTGTGTGTGTCTGTGTGTGTTTAGGCCTTTTGTAGACTTTGATAAGTTGTAAAATTTATGTGGAGTTGCAAAAGACCTATATTATCTAAAACAATCTTACAAAAGAATAAAGTTGGAGGAATTATATTACTTAAGTTCAACATTTATTATAAAACTATAGGAACCAAGACAATATAACAATGGCATAAGAAGTGAGAAACCTCTGGCCAGACTTATCCAAAAGAAAAGTGAAAGAATTCAAACTAGTAAAATCATGAATGGAAAGAGAGAGATCAAAATCAACATCAAGGAAATACAGGCAATTGTTGGAACACATTATGAGCAACTATATTCCAATAAATTAGGCAATCTGGAAGAGATGGATGCATTCCTGGAAACTTATAAACTACCGAGACTGAAACAAGAAAAAGTAGAATATCTGAACAGAGCAATAACCAGCAGGGAAATTGAAGCAATACTCAAAACCTCCCAAAAAACAAGAATCTGGGGCCAAATGGCTTCCCAAGGGAATTCTACCAAACATTTAAAGAAGAAATAATACCTATTCTACTGAAACTGTTTCAAAAAATAGAAATAAAAGGAAAACTTCCAAAATCATTCTATGAGGCCAGCATTACCTGGATCCCAAAACCAGACAAAGACCCCATCAAAAAAAAAAAAAAAAAAAAAAAGAAAGAAAGAATTACAGACCAATATTCCTGATGAACATGGATGTCAAAATACCAAGATACTAGCCAATAGGATCCAACATTAAATTATTAATCACCACAACCAAGTGAGATTTAGTCCTGGGATGCACAGGTAGTTTAACATTCACAAGTCAATCGATGTGATAGAGCACATTAATGAAAGAAAAAACAAGATCCATATGATCCTCTCGATTGATGCAGAAAAAGCATTTGACAAAGTACAACATTCTTTCTTGATTAAAACTCTTCAAAATATAAGGATAGAGGGAACATATATCTATAACTCTATATCATAAAAGCCATATGGAAAGCCCACAACAAATATCATTCTCAATGGAGAAAAACTGAGAGCTCTTCCCTTAAGGTCAGAAAGATGACAGGGATGCCCACTCTCACCACTATTGTTTACTAGAAGTCCTAGCCTCAGTAATCAGAAAACAAAAAGAAATAAAAGGCATTCAAATTGGTAAAGAAGAAGTCAAACTCTCTCCCTTTGCAGATGACATGATACTTTCTGTGGAAAACCCAAAAAACTCAACTCCAAAATTGCTAGAACTCATACAGCGATTCAGCAATGTGGCAGGACACAAAATCAATGCACAGCAATCAGTTGCATTTCTGTACTCTAACAGTATGCCTGAAAAAAAAAAGAAATTAATGAATCAATCCAATTTATAATTGCACATAAAACCATAAGATACCTAGGAATAAACCTAACCCAAGAGGTAAAAGATCTGTACTCTAGAAACTACAGAACACTTATGAAAGAAATTGAGGAAGACACAGAAATGGAAAAGCATTCCATCCTCATGAATTATAAGAATAAACATTGTGAAAATGTCTATGCTGCCCAGAGCTATCTACATATTAAATACAATCCTTATCAAAATATCATCAATATTTTTCACAGAGCTGGAACAAATAATCCTAAAATTTGTATGGAACCAGAAAAGACCCTGAATCACCAAGGAAATGTTGAAAAAGAAAAACAAAGCTGGGGGCATCATGTTGCCTAATTTCAAGTTATATTATAAATCTGTGATCACCAAGACAACATGATACTGGCACAAAAACAGACATGTAGACCAATGGAACAGAATAAAGAGCCCAGAAATGGACCCTCAATTCTATGGTCAACTCATCTTTGACAAAGCAAGAAAGAATGTCCAATGGAAAAAAGGCAGTCTTTTCAACAAATGGTGTTTGGAAAATTGGACAGCCACATGCAGAAGAATTAAAGTGGACCATTTTCTTTTTTTAAGATTTTATTTATTTATTTGACAGAGATAGAGATCACAAGTAGGCAGAGAGGCCAGATAGAGAGAGAGGAGGAAGCAGGCTCACCGCGGAGCAGAGAGCCCGATGTGGGTCCCAATCCCAGGACCCTGAGATCATGACCTGAGCTGAAGGCAGAGGCCCCAACCCACCGAGCCAACCAGGTGCCTGAAAGTGGACAATTTTCTTACACCATACACAAAGATTAATTCAAAGTGGATGAAAGACCTCAATGTGAGACAGGAATCCATCAAAATCCTAGAGAACACAGGCAGTAACCTCTTTGACCTTGACCACAGCAACTTCTTCCAAGACATGTCTCTAAAGGCAAGAGAAACAAAAGCAAAAATGAACTATTAGGACTTCATCAAGATAAAAATCTTCTGCATAGCAAAAGAAGCAGTCAACAAAACTAAAAGACAACCTATGGTATGGCAGAAGATACTGGCAAATGACAACAGATCAAGGGCTGATATCCAAGATCTATAAAGAACTTATGATACTCAACACCTAAAAAAGAAATAATCTAGTCAAGAACTGGGAAGAAGACGTGAACAGACACTTCTCCAAAGAAGACATACAAATGGCTAACAAATGCATAAAAATATGATCCACATTACTTGCCATCAGGGAAGTGTAAATCAAAACCACAATGAGATACCACCCTACACGAGTTAGGATGGCCAAAATTAACAAGACAGGAAACAACAAATGTTGGCAAGCATGTGGAGAAAGGGAAACCCTCTTACACTGCTGGTGGGAATCTAAGCTGTTACAGCCACTCAGGAAAACAGTATGGACGTTCCTCAAGATGTTAAAAATAGAGCTACCCTATGACCCAACAATTGCATTACTCGGTATTTACACGAAATGTGAAGATGTAGTAAAAAGAAGGGACACATGCACCCCAATGTTCATAACAGTAATGTTCATGATAGCCAAATTCGAAGGAAATGAGATATCTTTCAACAGATGAATGATAAAAAAGATGTGATTAATTTATGCAATGGAGTATTACTGAGATATCAGAAAGGATGAATGCCTGCTATTTGCATCAACATGGATGTAACTGAAAGGTATTATGCTAAGTGAAATAAGTCAGGCAGAGAAAGGCAATTATCATATGGTTTCACTCATATGTGGAATATAAGGAATAGCACAGATGGCCATATGGGAAGGGAGGGAAAACTGAATGGGAAGAAATCAGAGAGGGAGACAAACCATGAGAGACTCTGGATTCCAGGAAAAAAAAATTGGGGGTTGCAGAAGGGATGGGGGTGGGGGAATGGGGTCATTGGATGATGGGCATTATGGAGGGCATGTGATCTGATGAGCACAGGGTGTTATGTGCAACTAATGAATCATTGAACACTACATGGAATACTGGTGATGTACTATATGTTGGCTAATTGAACATCATAAAAAAGGAATAGATAACTATAAAAAGGGAACAGAACAGAGCACCCAGGAATAAAGCCATATTAGACGGTCTATTGATTTTTGACAAAAGCATCAAAGCAATCCAAGAAATGTTTCCAGAATAACCTATCTCACATCATACATAAAAATTAATTTAAGGTGTGTGATAGCCCCAAAGGAAAAACTAAAACAATAAAATTTCTAGTAGAAAATACATAAGAAAATTGTTACTTGAGAGTTAGCAAGGGTTTTTTAGACATGACCCCCCAAAAAACAGTAATAATAAAAGAAAATGATAAGTTTACCTTCATTGAAAGTAAAACTTCTTCTCGCTGATAGACATAATTAAGGAAATGGGTGCCTAAAATACAGGCTAGTAGAAAATATTTACAAAGCCTATTAGGGATTAAAAAAAACTTAAGACTTAAACTGACATTTTAGCAAAGAAGATAAACAAGTGGCCGATAAGAATATGAAAAAAATGCTCGACATCATTAATCACCAGGCAAATGTAAATTAAAACCAGAATGATATACCATTACACACCCTCAAGAATAGTTATAATTAAGACTTGACAGCATCAGTGTTGGCAAAGATGTAGAGTAACCAGAACTCTCATACACTTTTGTTCAGAATGTAAATGATAATAAGTATTTTGAAAAAGCATCTGACAAGTTTTTTTTTCAATAAAACTAAGCATACATTTACACTATTACCCAGAAATTCCACTTCTAGGTATTTCCCCAAGAGAAATGAAAAGATGTCTTCACAAAAAGATATGAGAACATTCACAGTAGCATTATTCATAATATCTAAAATCTGGAATCAATTCAGGTGTCTGTGACCAGAAAAATGGATAGACCAACTGAAATACATTCATACAGTAGAATTCCACCCTGTAATAGAATGGAATAAACCTCTGATAAATACAACATAGATGAATCGAAAAAAACACTGATCTAAATGAAAAAAGGTTTACACAAAAGTGTAGAAAAATTTACAGTAATGTTTATATTAAATTCAAGAACAGACTAAATTTATGGTAGAAAAAAGTCAGGGAAATTCCTTTTTAGGGTATTAGGTGCAAAGACTGACTTAGCAGGACATGGAGGAATTTTTAGAGGTAATGTAAATATTCTGTATCCTCATTAAGTTATCTTCAGGAAGAGGTTATAGAAGTATATGCATTGGTTACAACTTTAGCAAATGTTCACTTAAGATCTGTGTATCTCATTATAGGTCCATTTTCATTCAAAAGAAAAATATATAACCATATATTGAACTCTAGTTAATGATATTCATGCTGAAATGCTTAGGGATGAAGTATGCCGATGTCAGCTTATTTTAAAACGCATCAAAAATAAGATATTTTGATGCATCAATAGAGGAATGGTAAGATAGATACAAGTGTGATAAAACAAACCTGTCAGAATTATTATTGTAAAATGGTAAATAGTTGAGAATTGTGTTATTCTTTCTACTTTCCCATATGTTTGAAATTTTTCAAGTTTTAAAGTGTTGGAAAAATATATGATTAAGGGGACTTAGTCTTTTAGTTACCTATTTCCAATAAGCAACTTATTTCAAAACTTGGTAGTTTAAAATAACAACCATTTTACTTTATCTCACAATTTTAGGAGTCAGGAATACAGACAGGGTTTTGCTTACAAATTTTCTTCATGTGTTGTTGACTGGGATAACAATAATATTCAGTTAGCAGCTAAAGTGATCTGAAAAATAGAAGATGGTTTCACTCACATACAGGATTGGCTAGAAGGCTGGACACAGCTGGGCCCCTTTCCCTTGTCATGTTGTTTCAAGAACTCTCCTACTGATCTTGCCACCCATATAGTTGAACTTCTTACAGGACTGTTCAGGGTTCTAAGAATCAATTGTGGAAGCTGTCTTAATGGTTAGGCAATCATATTTTGTTAGTCAAAATAATCATAAACCAGCTCAGATTTAAAGAGAGGAATATAAAATAATCTGTAGCTATCTTTAGTCTGCCAAACTTATAAGGGCTTTAACTGAAGCAATGCTGGTACTTAAGTGTTTGAACTACTGAATACAAATTTATTGACTTCCCAGTATAAGTACTCAGAATTTAGTGATATGTGGTTTGATAACATGATTCTTACCCTCAATGAACTTACAGTTTAGGTTGATAGAAAAAAGAGTAAATATAACTTACAATACAATATGATAATTGAATAGGGGTATATAAAGGGCAGCTTGGAAGATAGAGAAGGCTGGAGGGAGGAGTCAGGGAAATTTTACTAGAAGAGAGAAAAACTCAGTTGATTCTAAGAACAGTAGTAGAGATTTGCCATACAGATATTATAAGAAGATGGTATTCTGTAAAGAGAGGAAAAGCATGTTACTTGGAAATTCTTTCTTGTCCTTTTTATCCACTACCTAAATAATACTCTCTACTCCTTTCTTTGTGTCCCCCTATAGTTACATGTATTTCGATCATAGCACTTAAATCATCCATTGTATTTATTTACACATGTATCTCCCTCATTAGAACAAAAGCCTCTTTATGGCAGAGAAGGTCACTTACTTATCTCTGTATCTGTGATGAGTGAAAGATATCAGTTAATAAATGTTTATGAAAGAGATAAAAAAGAATAATCTAGCAGCTGTTTTGACGTATTTTTTGGGTCCAATTTATGGGGATATTTGTAGCTTGGAACTTCACAAAATTGTCAAGCCATGTGACTTTAGGCATTGAGCTGGAAACATTCTTGAAATCCACCTCAAAGTGGGGAAAGGGATGCATTTTAGTTTTATAAAAATGCCTCTGCAGAGAGAACCAAAAGAGGCCTCAAGCTCCATCTCTTGTGCTGGCCTTTATCCATTCAGAAAAGTGTGAAAGGAATGCACTTGTAATGAACACCAGGGTGTTGTATGTAAAGGCTGTCACTAAATTCTACCCCTAATATTACATTGTATGTTAGCTAACTGGAATTTAAATAAAAACTAGGAGAAGACTCTTGGAACACTGAAAAAAATAAAATTAAATTAAATTAAATTTAAAAAAAACTGGGAAAAAAAAGTAAAGCCCCAATCTCCAACAACAAATAACCATGAAAGTTAAAGGAACTGGGATCATTTCTATGAATGAATGAATAAATGAAAAAAACAAAATAAAACAAATGAAAAAATAAAATAAAGCAAATGGTAAAATAACTAAATGTCAACCTTAATCCCATTATGGGAAGGAGGGACATTATGCAAAGCCCTTTATTTTCATTTTTAAAAATAGAGCAATTAAAAAACTAACAAATATTCTATCAACTGAGGTGAAAAAAGCTTGTTTCCCCATCTGATTGTCTATCTGAAGAATGGAGTCAGAGTATGAATAACATCTTCAAAGTTCCCTAGTGAGACAGCCAAAAGCAGAGTCCTTTTCTCAATAGAGCCTTGATCAAATACTTTCATACTAGATTCCCACATGAGCCAGGACTGTCTCAATCATTTCCCTGTCTAGTCAGCAATATTAAAACCTATAAAAGGGAGATGGGTAAGTGGGTGATGGGCATTAAGGAGGGCACATGATGTGACAAGCACTGGGTGTTATACAAAACTAATAAATTATTGAACCCTATTTCTGAAACTAATAAGTTGGCTAACTGAATTTAAAAATAATTAATTAATTAAACCTATAACAAAGAGACTCCTGTTTCTTCACAAAAATTCAGCTCTACCTGATACCAAAGCCCTTGTAGTAAATTATTATTAAAGAGAATAAACTAATCACTTCTTAGCTTAAGAAGTCTTCTCAAGGTCATTCTGAAAACCCCAATTACGAGAAGAGCCCAGACTGAGAAAGCAGGTTTGCAATTTTCATATGGTTGTGGTGTTCAGAAACACTGGCTGTCACTTAAAGCAATTAATGCTGTAATAAATGAGGACACTTGTGATAGGCAAGTGAGAATTGTGGGCAAAAGAATAATAAATATGAACATAATTAATGTGTTAATATGTGTTAATAATTACCCTCTCTTTAATTTCTTCTTTAGCTACAGATCTTTCATTTCCATCTTTCTTCCTGTGTGTATAATTTGAACGCACATTTCCCTTGATTGTGAATTCTTTTCATATTAGTACAATTATATTTTAATTTGAATGAACATTTATCTATATAGCACACATACTTAGGGCTAAAATTGAAGAAAAACAAAAAGGAATTTTGATACATTTTTCCAAACTTCTTCTGCCTCTGATGGAAATTATTAAAATTGTGTTACTATTATGCATGACAAGCTTCCCTAAATATTGTTGGTTTAACAAATATATATGTCATTTTTACTTTACATTTATTGACACATCATATTACTTTGGAGAAGATAAAGGATTTATCTTTAGTACAAAGCCATTATTGCCATAATATTTCACAAGTGACTTGCCAATTTCCTCCATTATCATAAAACCCAAATTATCCCTGATGATCAACCAAGTCAGAAGTAAAGACCGAATAAAACTCACTGTATTAAAGGAAAATTTAAAACAATTCATCATTGTCCCAGCTTGATTTTTAATATACACAATTTTAGATAAAATATTTAGAATTGTGCCCTTTAATCTTTGTTTTTAAATAAAATGGAACTATAATGTCTTAAGATCTAGTATTGCTCAAAGTCTTTCCTCCCCAAATATTAATATTTATTTTTTGTTCAATGCATATTTTATTTACCAAATATAGGAAATTACTGTTACTTAATAAAAGCTAAATTCCTATAATTTGTTAGTTAACCATTTTAGTTGTTTCATATAAATTAACATTAACATTAATAAAAACAGATAACATTTTAACAAGTGTTTATTGCTATATCTCATGTATTAGTCTAAATGCTTACATTCATTTAATTATAAAACCCTATGAGATAGCATAATTTTTACAATTTTACAGATAAGAATGACACCAAAAGCAAGAGCAACAACAAAAAAGCTTTTGTTCTTCAAACAACACCAACAAGAAAGTAAAACGATAACCCACAAAATGGGAGAAACTACTTTCAAGTCATATATCTGATAAGGGACTTGTATATCAAAAATATAAAGAACACTTACAATTCAATAATAAAAGACAAATAACCCAATTATCCAATTAGAAAATAGGAAATGGTCCTGAATAGACATGTGTCCAAGGAAGGTATATAAATGATATCTTAGTCATCATGGAAATGCAAATCAAAACCACAATAAAATACCACTTCACATCAATTAGGATGGCTAGATAAAAAGTCAGATAATAACAAGTGCTAACAAGGATGTAGAAAAATTAAAATCCCCTTGCAATTTTGGTGAACCATGTAAAATGGTACAGTCATTTTGGATAACAGTCTGGTAGTTGCTCAAATGATTAAATACAAAGTTACTATATGTCCTAGGAATTCCACTCCTAGGTATTTATATGTCCAAGATAAATGAAAGCATATGCCCATACAAAAACGTATACAAATGTTTATAGCAATATTATTCATAATGGCTGAAAAATGGAAACAACCAAAATGCTCATCAGCTAATAAATGGAAAAACAAAATATGGTATATCTATACAGTGTAATACTATTCTGCCATAAAAAGGAATGAAGCTATAACTCATGCTAAAACATGGATGACTCTCAATAACATTATGCTAATAAAAGAAGTCAGTCACAAAAGACCACATATTGTATGATTCCATTCATATGAAATGTCCAGACAGGGAAAACTACAGAGACAGAAAGTAGATTAGTGGTTGCTTAGGGGTAGAGCTTGGGGTGGGGGCGGTGAGGGGGGTTGGTGGGATAATAGCTAAAGGATATGGGAGTTTCCTTTTGTGGCCGTGAAAATGTTCTAAAATTGACTGTGGTGATCATTATACATATATATGAATATACTAAATATAATTTAATTGCAAACTTTGAGTGAATTATATGATATGAATTATATTTTAATAAAATGGTTTCTTAAAATATATGAAATAACTTGTTCAAGATTTCACAGCTGGTAAGTGACATGCAGTTGAGCTCTTGAGTTCAAAATTTAAGCACAATACCTTTAGACTGTTATAATTTTTCTTTTGTTTAATCTTTACAATAATCCAGATAGGTGGGTACTGTTAATAAATACATGTTATAGATAAATGATAAATGAATATTTAGACACAGTCTTTGCCTTCAAGGCATCTTTAATTTAGCATGGAGGAAATACATGCTTTAAAAAAACTAAGACAAAATAAAATAAATATTGTAACAGAGGTATGGAATGTCGGTAAAAAATGCAAAGAGATCAAAGAAGCATTTGTTATATAAGACTTTTCTTGGAGCACATTCAAAAAAATTGGTCCACAAAGCACTACTACTCTGAAGTGACCGAAAGGGGATTAGAAATATCACTCTTAGAAACTATCTTAAGTCTATCTTACCCACCCATCATCACATTGCCCACAAAATGAGATTCAAACTTCCTATCTATATTTAGGATCTAGCACCCTCTGGCTTTAAATGAACTTCTTAGCTTAATCTGGATCCTAACACACATCCTATGCTCTAGCCACAGTAAGCCATTTCTTTTCAGGCCTTATCACCTCTTGTCATAATTCCAGTATGGAATCCCAATTATCCCTTCTCTTTTTATCAAAAAGAGAATTTTCATGGCTCAATTGAAATTTCATCCCCTCCTCTACATTATGCATTTCCTATAGGTAGAAACCATGCATCATATATTCATTCCTCCTTTCTAGAATTTTAAACCCTATAAATTTTTGTTGAATAAATTTCTGCTAATTCCAGAGAACAATTATAAAATTGTTCCCTCTATTATACCTATTCTTATTTATTTTCTAAGTTTTTATTTAAATTCCAGTTAGCTAACTGGAATAGCTAATATTAGTTTCAGATGTACAGTGTAGTGAGTCAACACTTCCCTATTACCTTGGAATCATCACAAGTATACTCCTTAATCCCCACCATCTATTTCACCCATCCTACTACCCCCTCCCTCTGGTAACCATCAGTTTGTTCTCCATAGTTGAGTCTGTTTCTTGGTTTGCCTCTCTCTTCTTTGTTTTTCTTTTTGCTCATTTGTTTTGTTTCTTAAATTCCACATATGAGTAAAATCATATAGTATTTGTCTTTCTCTGACTGACTTATTCTCTAAGTGTAGTATAATACTCTGTAACTTCATGCATATTCTGGAAATGGATTTCATTCTTTTTTATTATACCTGTTCTTATTTAGATGTTAGTGTCACAATGTCACAAGCCTGTTGTAGACTTCACTATCAATTGTCACTTGAAACCATTAGCTTATATATGAACTATAATACCTCTAGACCAAGGACCTTGAGGACTCTGAATTTATATTTCATCTCTATATCTCTAATACTGTGTTTAGTACACATTAGGCCTATATTAAAGTGTTATTGAACAAATAAATATACTAGTGACATAAAGCACACACATATTGTTATTATACAGATCATACCTCAACAATATAAATAATGGACATAATATACACTCTTATAGCTTGAAAGTTGCATAAGTGAAGATCAGTATCTAACTGCAAATACTGCTTTGCCACTCACATTTCCCTTAAATTGCATTGTCAATCTTTAGTTTCAAGACATTTGTTATCACAGCTGTTTCTTAAATAACTCAGGTCTGGTTATAAAAGAGAATTACCATAAAAACACACTTAAATGTATGTCATGTCAGAAAATAAAGTGTCACCATGAATGCTATAATTAAGGCTAAAAAGACAACTAGACTATAAGCACATCATTTTAAGGCTTTCATACCTCACAAAAAGATTAATGAAGGTACAAGTTTTCATGGGTGTTCTTAGACTATTTTATTTTAGAAAGTTTTGAGAAAATATGTCACTATTTTATAGTGAATTTGGCCTAAAATACATATTCTAATCACTCAGAAATTATTTATATGTTTTTCTCACTGCTAAATGATTCAAAACAATTTTATTTTAAAATGTCAAGCTTGTCATGCATGCAATATTAAATGGTGATGTGTGACGTTGCCATAATCAAGTGACTTTGATTTTCAAAACTGAAAAAATATGGAAATATTAAATATCACATTTTAAATAGTATGCACTACATGAATTTCCATTTCTGCACAAAAGAGAAAAATCTGATGTTTGCTCTATTCTCTGCAGTTATAGATATTAACAGTTCTGATAGTCAGAAAGAGAGGAGAAGAAAAAGATAGGGAAGAGGGCTCTCTTTTTTTCCAAAATATGATCTTTAAATTTTTTCTTGCTCTCTCAAGAAATTTACATGACAGAAACTTTCTATTTGAAAAGTCAAAAAGAAGAAATAATGCTCCCTCTCAGGAATCCATGCCTCTATTATAATTATTAAATATTATTATTATAAATAGAAACATGACGTGAGATCTATTCTCTTAAATTTTCAAGTGTACAATCCAGTTATTACTAGGTGTAAGCACAATGTTGTACACCATATCTCTAGAATTTTTGATCTTGCATGACTGAAATTTTATACCCTGTGACTGTCTTGTTTCACTTAGCAGAATGTCCTCAAAGTTCATCCAGGCTGTAGCATATGACAGAACTTCCTTCCTTTTTAAGGCTGAATAATATTCCAATATATGTATATACATATTTCCTTTATTTATTTATCCATCAGTGGACATTTAGATTGTTCCCACATCCTGGATATTTTGAATATTGCTACAGTGAAATGGTAGTGCAAATATCGTCTCATGATCTTGACTTCATTTTTTTTAATAGATTTATGTTTTAATACATTATGTTTTTAATGTTTTGAACAACCTCCATAGTGTTTTTCATAGCAGCTTCAGCATTTTACATCCCCACCAACAATGCATAAAAGTTCCAATTTCTCCACATCTTCCTTAATGATAGTTATATTCTGTTTTGTTTTTTTTTTACAATGGCCATTCTAAAGGTGAAAGGTGATATATCATTGCGCTTTTCATTTACATTTCTCTGATAATTAGTGACATTGAGAATCTTTTCATATCTAATGGCCATTAGTAACTCTTCTTTGGAGAAATATCTATTGAAGTTTGCCCATTTTTTACTTTTTTAAATTTTAAGTTCCAGTATAGTCAATATTTAGTGTTAATATTAGCTTCAGGTATACAACACAGTGATTCAACACTGCATCCATCACCCAGTAATAAACATAACAAGCACAACTTGATCCTTATTGTCTATTTTACCAATTCCCTCAAACACCTGCCCTCTGGTAACCATCAAGTTTGTTCTCTTATGTAATGAGTCTGTTTCTTGGTTTGCTTCTCTTATTTTTTGCCCTTTGCTCATTTATTTTGTTTCTTAAATTCCATATATGAGTGAAATAATATGGTATTTATCTTTCTATGAATTATTTTCTTTAGCATTATACTCTCTATGTCATTATAAATGGAAAGATTTCATTATTTTTAGGGCTGCATATTATCCCATTGTGTATATATACCACATCTTCTTTATCCATTAATCTATTGATGGACACTTGAGCTGCTTCCATAATTTGGCTATTGTAGATAATGCTACTATAAACACAGAGATGCATGTATCCCCTTGAATTATTGTGTTTGTATTTCAGGGGCAAATATTCAGTAGTATGATTGCAGGATCAGAGTACTATTTTTAATTTCTTGAGGCACATCCACACTGTTTTTTTAGAATGGCTAAACCAGTTTGCATTCCTACCAACAATGCAAGAGTGTTCCTTTCTCTCCACATCTTCACCAACACTTCTTTCTTGTGTTTTTCGTTTTAGCCATTCTGACAGGTGTGAGGTGATATCTCATTGTAGGCAGAGGAAATGAACAGACACTTCTCTGAAGAACACATCCAGATGGCCAACAGACACGTGGAAAGATGCTCAACAGCATTCATCATCAAGGAAATGCAAACCAAAACTACAATGAGTAATCATCTAATACCTGTTTGCCCATTTTTTAATCAGGTTTGTTCTATGTTGTTGAGATATAGGAATTCCTTATATATTTTCGATACTAACCCCTTATCAAATATATAATTTGTAAATATTTTCTCCCATTCCATAGGTGGCTTAGAGAAGAAGCAAGCATAGATGGGCAAATAACTTTATTGGGAGTCTGAATGGAATACACAAACAAAAGACACAAGGTGATTTTTATTGGTGTATTTGAATATCACTAAGTCATAGTCAAGAAAGGGAAAGAAGGAATTTAATCCAGAGACCAGCCTTATTATAATGGTGCACCTGGTCACCTGGACAGGGTGCTCAAGCCTGTCTGTGGGAATGTTGAGGCAGAAGGAAATTATGAATTTTTAAAAAACTTAAAAGTGTTATTCTTGTGTGTTAAACCTTTGTTGCCATCACAGAGACAAATCCTACTTGGTCATGCTGTATTATTCTTTTAAATATGTTGTTGAATTCTGTTTGCCAGTATTTTACTGAGAATTTTTTTCATTTACATTCATAAGTGATACTGTCCTGTAGTATTCTGTGGGTTTTTTTTTCTGGCTTTGATAGCAGAGTAATACCACCTCCATAAAAATGAGTTTGGAAGTACTCCATCCTCTTCAATTTTTTTGGAAGAGTTTGAGAATGAGTGGCATTAATTCTTCTTTAAATGTTTGGTAAAATTCACCAGTGAAGCCCTCTGGTCCTGGGCTTTTCTTTGTTGGAAGATATTTGATTACTGATACAATCTCCTTAATAGCTTTAGGAATGTTCAAATTTTCTACTTTGTCATGATTAAGTCTTTATAGTTATATATTTCTAGGAATTTATGCATTTCTATTAGATAGGTCAATTTGTTGGCATGTAACTGTTCATAGTAGTCTCTTTCAATGCTTTTTTAATTTCTTTTGACATCAACTATAATGTCTCCTTTTCCATTTCTGATTTTGAGATTTTATTTTTCTTAATCTAACATTATGAATTTTATCTTTTTTAAAAAACAGCTCAGATTCATTTATTTTTCCATTGTTTTTTATTCTCTATTTCCCTTATTTCTCCTCTTTTGTTATTTCCTTTTATCAGCTTTAGACTTAATTCTTTTTCTATTTCCCTGAGGTGTAGAGATAGGTTGACTTTTCTTCTTTTATTGTAGACATATGTGGTTATAAACTTACTGCTATATTATTGCTTTTGCTGCATCCATAATCCTTAGTATGCTGTTTTTTCATTTTCATTTATCTCAAGATATTTTCTAACTTCACTTTTGTTTCTTCTTTGACCCATTGGTTGTTCAAGAGTGTGTTGTTTAATTTTGACATGTTTGTGAATTTTCCAGTTTTCTTTCTGCCCTTGATTTCTAGTTTTCATTACATTGTAGTTAGAAAAGATACTTGTTATGATTTCAGTCTTCTTAAATTTGTTAAAGACTTATTTCATGATCTAACATGTGATTTATCCTGGAGAAATGTTCCATGTGTGCTTGAGAGTATGTGTTCTTCTATTAGGCAGAATGTTCTTTATATATGTTTATACGGTCTGTTTGGTCTTTAGTATGGTTCAAGTGCTCTATTTCTTTACTGACCTTCTGTCTGTATGTTCTATTATTGAAAATGGGATATTGATATCTCTTATTATTATTGTGTTACTATCTATTTCTCCCTTCAATTCTGTTACTGCTTGCTTCATATACTTAGGTACTCTGATGTTAAGTGCATGTATATTTATAATTGCCATAGATTTCTGGTGAACTGACCCTTTTATCATTATATTATGTCTTTCTTTGTCTCCTGTGACAGTTTTGGGCTTAGTGTCTACTTTTGTTTGATGTTAATGCAATCTGCTTTCTTTTGGTTGCCATACTCATGGAATAAAATGGAATATCTCTTGATTTTTATTCATTCAGCCACACCATGTCTTTTGGTTGGAAAGTTTAATCCATTTATATTTAAATTAATTATTTATAGGAAAGTATTTACTATTTACTATTATTATTTACTATTATTGTTTTGTTAAACGTTTTCTATTAGTTTTGTAGGTCCTTTGTCTTTTTACCTCTTGCTATATTCCTTTATATTTCATCGGGGTTTTTTTGTGATGGATTGTTTTGATCTCTTCTTCTTTTTCTTTTGTATATTTCCTGTAGGCATTTTCTTTGTGGTTACCATAGGGCTTACATAACTCATTTCATACTTCTAACAGTTGTAATCTATTTTAAGCTGGTAACAATTTAGATTCAGTTGCATACAAGAACTACACTAATTTCTCTCCTCCTCCAACACTTTGTTACATATATTACATCTTTCTATGTTATTTATTTGTTAACATATTTTTATAGATAGTTATTTTTAATTCTTTTAATTTCTATGCCAGAATTAAAAGTAATTTATGCATTACTTACAGTATTATAGTGTTACGTATTTGTCTAATATTTACCTTCACCTATGAGATTTATACTTTCATATCTTTCGTGTTACTGTTTAGTATATTTTTATTCCAACTTGGACTCTCTTTAGCATTTCTTGTAAGGCAGGTCTGGTGGTGAACTCCCTTAGCTTTTGTTTGTCTGGGAATGTCTTTATCTCTCCTTCATTTTTAAAAGACATTTTTGTCAAGTGTGATATTCTTGGATGGCAGGTGTTTTAATTTTGACACTTTCAATATATCATCCTGCTTCCTTCTGGCCTGCAAAATTTCTGCTGAGAAATCCACTGATAGTTTTATGGGGATTCCCTTGTACATGATGAGTTGTTTTTATCTTGCTGTTTTCAAACTCTTTTGTCCTTGAATTTTGACAATTTAATTATGATATGTCTCAGTATGGTCTTTTTTTTTTTAGGGTCAAGTGGTATTCTTGAATCTCCTTTCCTAAATTTGGAAAAATTTTGGCCATTATTTCTTAAAAAACGTTTTCTGACCCTTTCTCTCTCTTTTCCTTTGGGACTCCTATAATATGATGTCTTACCTGTCCCTTAGGCTTTCCTAACATTTTTCATTCTTTTTTTTTATTTATTGCTCTTTGACTAGATAATTTCAAGTGGATTATCTTTGAGTTCACTAATCCTTTTTTCTACTTGACCAAGTCTGCTCCAAAACACATGTAGCGAATTTGTTCAGTTGTTTCATTCTTCAGCCCCAAAATTCCTGTTTGGTTCTTTTGTATATTTTTTTCTTTTTGTTGAAATTCTTATTTTGTTCATGCAATATTTTTATGAGCTCACTGAGCATCTTCACAATGGTTACTTTTAATTCTTATATTCAGGTAATTCACATACCTCCATTTCTTTAGTGTCAGTCTCCAAAAATTTATTTTGATCCTTCTTTTGGACAATTTTTCCCTATTCATATTCCTTGTAACTTTGTGTTAGTATGCATAAATTAAAAAAAAAAACAGCCACCACTAATAGGGTTTATAGACTGATTTTAAACAGAAAAATACCTACCAATCAGCCTGGATAGAGATTCTGAGGGCCTCTTAAAACTTTTCTGCAGATGTATCTTCTCCAGTGTTATATTTTAGATTCCTCATTAGAGGAATTTGCCAATTTCTTTCTTTCAGGAGCCTGCAATCTCTTGTTCCTTCTAGCATTTGTCTGCTGTGCCATGGTCCCTTTGAACCACAGAGTGACAACATACCACCCACCTCCTTTTTGCACTCAGTGTTCCCCAGGGATCTAGAATATGCTGTTCTCATCTATGTCTTAAGTTAGGTAACACAGAAACCAGTTCCTTGTGCAGCTCTCCAAAAACAAAGAATATTGTATACTTGCTCTACTCTTTTCGCCCTGAGGGAAAGTCCATTGAGTTACATTCTCTGAGTAATTTACCACAGGTTCTGGAACAGTAACATGAAGCCCAGTTCTAATTTGTTCTCAGTGCCCCCAGGCATCTAGAATATGTCAGATCCTGTCCACACTTGAGACATGTGAGATAGAAACCCATCTCTTGGATCACCTCCAAAAAAGCTGGAATGTTGGATGCATGTTCCACTCTTCCTCCCAATAATGTGGCACTGTACCAGAGACAAAGAGTATGGTGAGAAAATGTTACAAATTTTTCAACTGGTTTCAGTGTGGATGATTTTGCACTTTCCTGGGGTACAGGAGCCTCTTAATTGGCTTCTGATTTCTCACAATGTGAAAAAGTACATGTGTTGTTGAATTGGTGTCTCTATGAAAGGAATAAGGACCTGAAACTTACTATCCTGCCATTCTGCTGATGTCACTTCCATGCATCCTGACTGGTAGTATACAGATACAATTATTTGGAAATATTATTTTCATTCCAGTAGAATTAAATGAAATATCAAAAGAACTATGTCCAAGATCTATAAAGAACTCTTCAAACTCAACACCCCCCAAAAAAGATGATCATGTCAAAAAAAATGGGCAGAAGACATGAACAGACACTTCTCCAAAGAAGACATACAAATGGCTAATAGACACATGAAAAAATGTTCATCATCATTTGCCATCAGGGAAATTCAAATCGAAACCACTTTGAGATACCACCTTATACCAGTCAGAATGGCCAAAATTAACTGGACAGGAAACAGTAAGTGTTGGAGAGGCTGTGGAGAAAGAGGAACACTCTTACACTGTTGGTGGGATGTAAGTTGGTGCAGCCACTTTGGAAAACAGTATGGAGATTCCCTAAAAAATTAAAAATAGAGCTACCCTATGACCCTGCAATTGCACTACTGGGTATTTACCCCAAAGATACAGATGTGGTGAAAAGAAGGGCCATATGTACTCCAATGTTCATAGCAGCAATGCCCACAATTGTCAAACTGTAGAAAGAGCCAAGATGCCTTTCAACAGATGAATGGATAAAGAATATGTGGTCCATATATACAATGGAATATTGTGCCTCCATCAGAAAGGATGAATACCCTTGGAAGATATTATGCTGAGTGAAATAAGCCATGTAGAGAAAGTCAAGTATTACATGGTTTTGCTTACTTGTGGTGCATAAGGGGTAATATAGAGGGCAGTAGGAGAAGGAAAGGAAATGGGAAGTAGGGTAATTCAGGGAGGGAAATGAAACATGAGAGACTTTGGACTCAGAAACAAACTGAGGGTCTTGGAGAGGAGGATGTGGGGGGATGGGAGAGCCTGGTGATGGATAATGAGGGCTCGTATTGCATGGAGCACTGGGTGTGGGGCATAAACAATGAATCTTGGAACACCGAAAAAATAAAATAATATATATCAAAAAAAGAGAGAAAGGATGAATACCCAACTTTTGTAGCAATATGTACAAGACTAGAGTAGAGTGTGCTGAGTGAAATAAGCCAAGCAGAGAAAGCCAATTATCATATGGTTTCACTTATTTGTGGAGCATAAGAAGTAACATGGAGGACATTAGGAGAAGGAAAGGAAATGTGAATTAGGTTAAATCAGAGGGGAAGATGAAGCATGAGAGACTGAGGACTCAGAGAAACAAATTGAAGATTTTGGAAGGGAGGGGGTGGGGGGTATTAAGGAGGGTGAGTCTGGTAGTGGGTATTAAGGAGAGCATATATTGCATGGAGCACTGGATGTGGTGCATAAACAATGAATCTTGAAACACTGAAAAAATAAAATAAAATAAATTATTTAAAAAAATAAATAAAAGTAAATTTAAAAGAAACACTAAAACAAAAGAACTATATCAAATTAGATTTTTCTAGGATCCAAATGCATGCTTGTCATGTTCTTTTTAACAGCAATCAAAGCACTTAAACTTTACCTTTCTACTTTACCAAACCAACTTCATCATGGAATGCCCAAGTTAGGTCTTCTTTAATTTAAAAAAGAAACAAATTCCAGAATTGAGCATACTATGACCCAACTCCAACACAACTCACTACCTGTTTTTATTAGTGTTATCTGAATACAGCCAAGCTTATTCATATTATCTAAGCCTCCCTTCATGGTACAATGGCAGAGGTGAGTAGTTGTTATCATGACCATTTCACTATGTGGTCCTTCACAGAAAAGTTTTGCCTATCCCTGACTGATGTTATAGTTAGTTATTATCATTGGCTTGTATAAATATCATTCTTTATATAAAATAATGCTATTTCTAAATGTGTTTAAATTCTATTTTTGTGAATTGAAACATGTTATAGGAACTCAATCTGTAAATTTTGTCATCCATGAAGGAGTCCTTTTATAGGACAAATGATACATGGCAGACCTTCTACCAGAAGTACCACCCAGATAGGGTGGCTTGGCACGCTAGTGGAATGACATCAAAGAGCATTTGGTTTTAAAAATAGGATATATGTCTTTTATAATCTACTATTTAAAAATTTTCCATTTGAAAATAAGATATACACAGAAACACCATATACCAGAGCTGATATTTTAAATTATGACTACACAGTTTTAAAGAGTGGAATACTTGGTGTTCATTTGAAATTTGATTGAGATTATTTCTTAATTTCCTATTCTATTTCTTTTAAACTTTATATAATAGACTATTTAAAAGTAAGTTGAAATTTTACCTTTCTTATATTTTTACACACATCATGCACTTTACACATATAAATATATCGTGCATGTATGCATGAGTAACTGTAAGCCAGAGCCCTGTTTCTAACATGTGTATTATTTTATTACTTTATCTAAGAACCTTCCAAAATCTTCCTATAGCTGTATGTTACTTTTTAAAATTTTCTAAAATGTACTTATTTTAAATAAAGATACATTTATGGGTAATAAAATGCATTTTATTCAATCATGTGTATATATTAAATAGAATAAATAAATTTAATAATCAACAATATGTTATTCAGCAGCTATTGTAATAGAAATCATTTGACCTTTGCCTTTATCCACTTTCTAATGCTCTAGTTAGTATTTCTCTGAAGTTACATATCATTATTGATATATTTTAAAAATCCAACTTTTTATTAACAAGGCTACTAAGCTTCTCTTTTTATTTTTATTGTAAGTAATTAGGTCGTACAATGACTTTGCCTACATGATTGAATAAAAACATAGTATTCCAAATGAAAAGATAAGTATTCCACCATTTAAAAATATACAGTCATGATTAACAATCTCAGCTTCTTACATATAATGCTTATCCATATATGGTATTTTCAAAACACAGAATATGTCATTTTTAATAGTGAATTTTAAAACACATATTTTATGTTTTAAACACCAAAGTCCTCTTTGGTGTCATTTTGATGACACACCAAACCACCTCTAATTGTGTGCTATCATAAAGAAGTTATCTTTTAACAATTTAAAACCTCCAGAATATATGTCACTATACCTAAAACATTTATATTTCTGCTTAAATAAAGGATGGATGCCTCCAATCTTCCCAGTTCTTTATTTTACTAAGCATAACATAACAGAGTAAAATCAAGTGACCTTGGACATATTTTATTTTAAAAAGAGATATTTCTTTTTTAGAAATTCTGTGTACTTTGGCAAAATGATTTTTATGGTGAGAACAACAGCTGCAGTGGCACTCCATTAATTTAGTGCCTATTCTGATTTTATTAAGCTCAGCTAATTCAGATAGAAAGTACAAGAGTTGGTCCCAATCTAAAACTATTAAAAGTATTTAAACATGGATGTAAGAGTAAGTCAAAAGTTGTCTTATTTTTAAAGTG
This sequence comes from Spilogale gracilis, assembly GCA_004023965.1. Lineage (NCBI taxonomy): Eukaryota > Metazoa > Chordata > Mammalia > Carnivora > Mephitidae > Spilogale > Spilogale gracilis. Next base: position 42,446 of record PITA01015405.1, read on the forward strand.
GCTCAGTCATCTTTATTATTCCAACAACATAAGCAGATTTAATTTATCTTAATTTAATTTAAGCAGTCAACAAACATGAGGACCTACTCTGTACACCATGTAAAAAGATATTACATTGGGCACCACCGGTTGTAGATAAGTAAAAACCAATCTCTGTGAATTGGACCTTTAGAAAACAGTCAAATGCAAGTGTCCAAACAGCTATAATATATGGCAAACCGTACCACTATCATTTAAGTGGTAGAGTACTGGAGGGGTTCAGAAAAGGAATAGAGGGCATCTGACTGAGGAATCCTGAGACATTTTATAATTGAGGTACCTTTAAAATAAACCATATATGATTATAATTACAATTAAATAATGTATTACAGAAGTACATATTTAATGTCTGTTTCCCTAAGTAGAATTTAAATTTCATGAAAACCATGACTATGTCTGTCTTGTACCCAGCAAAATACTTACAACATTGTAGGCATCCAGTAATTGTTGAATAAAAATGTATAAGTTAAAAAGCAAATAAAAAATTAAAGTAATATGACACATTCTAGTAATACTAGAAGAAAATAATGGAGCTTTATATAATTATTGTAGGGAATTACCTGTAAGAGTAACCATAAAACAGAGGAAGTATAAGTTCTAGAGCAAGACTGTCTGGATTTTTATCATAACTCTCATTTATAAGCTGTGTAACCACAAAAGAGTTACTGAATTTCTCTCTGCCTGATTTCCTCATCCGTAAAATGAGAACATTAATGGTACAGAACCCATTTATCTACTGAGTGGTTAAATGAGATAACGCTAGTATAATACTATAACAGAGCCTGGCATATAGTAAGCACTCAGTAAGTGTTAATTGTTATCATTGCTACTGCTGGTATTATTAACGACTATCACCATTTTTAAATATCATAAATTATTCTTAAGGGCCAGTGATACAAAGATGGATAGCACTGCTCCATAGATTTTCTGGGAAAGAGATAAAGAAGTAAGTAATTACAACAAATATTAGTTACTATTTATTAAAGACTAAAATAGGATATTTTTATTAGTTATTTTGACTAATGTAATTTTGCTATACCTATAGCTATACCTGCTATACCAACATATTGGTTATGCACAGATAACCAATCCTCAAGGATTTTAGCCCCAATAAAGTGTACTTGATGTCAAAAAATAAAATTGCATATCCTAGAAGAGAGAACACAGGAAGTAACTTCTTTGACATCAGCCATAGCAGCTTCTTACTAGATATGTCTACTGAGGCAAGGAAACAAAAGCAAAAGTAAAGTATTGGGACTTCATCAAAATAAAATCTTCTGGACAATGAAGGAAAAGCCAGCAAAACTGAAAGGGACCCTACAGAATGGGAGAAGATATTTTCAAATGACATACCTATTAAAGGTTTAGGATCCAAAATATATAAATAACTTATAAAACTCAGCACTCAAAAAACAAATAATGCAGTTAAAAAATGGGCAGAAGATATGACTAGACATTTCTCTAAAGAAGATGTCCAGATGGCCAAGAGACACATGAAAAGATGCCCAACATCCCAACACCACGCATCACCAGACAAATATAAATCAAAATAATGATAAGGTAACATCTCACACTTGTCAGAATGGCTAAAATTAACAGCACAGGGAACAACAGGTGTTGGCAAGGATGTGGAGAAAGGGGAGCCCTCTTACACTGTTGGTGGGAATGCAAACTGGGGCAGCCACCCTGGAAAATAGTATGAAGGTTCCTCAGAAAGTTAAAAATAGAAGTTCCTTATGATCCAGCATTTGCAGTACTAGGTGTTTACCCAAAGGATACAAAAAAAATGATTAGAAGGGATATATGCATCCTGATGTGTACAGCAGCATTATGAATCGCCAAATCATGGAAAGAACCCAAATTTTCATTGATTGATGAATGGATAAAGAAGAGGCAGGATGTGTGTGTGTGTGTGTGTGTGTGTGTGTGTGTGTGTGTGTGTGTGTGTTTGTAATGGAATATTAACCATAAAAAGGAATGAAATTTTGCCATCTGAAAAAACATGGATGAAGCTAGAGTGAATTACGTTAAGTGAAGTAAGTTAGAGAAAGGCAAATACCAAATGATTTCACTTATATGTGGAATTTAAAAAACAAAATAAATGAACATAGAGGGGGAAAAACTAGAGGCAAACCAGGAATTACCTCTTAACAATACAGAATAAACTGATGGTTACTAGAATGGATGTGGGTGGGGGGACAGTTTAAATATGTGATGGGATTAAGGAGTATACTTGCTCTGTTGAGCACCAGGTATTGCATGTAACTGTTTAAGCACTAAATAACACAATTGAAACTAATAATACATTATACATTAGCTAACTGGAATTTAAAAGAAAATTAGAAAAAGAAAGAAAAATACAGAATATTTGGGGGCCAAATCCCATCTTTATCAAAACTTGGTACATGCCTGCCATATCTATTCTCACCCCAACAAAGGTCTTGAGTTTTATTAAGTGGAGAAATCACTGAACTGCAAGAGATCAGGCTCATACCCTTACTCCAACCCTAACCCTAACTCCTAACCCCTAATTCCTAACTCATAACCTTAATCCTAACCATAACCCTAAACTTACCCTCTGAGAGGTCTCTGAAATGCAGGATATCAGGCATGTATTCTCATCTTAACCCTAACCACTAACCCTGAACTCCTAACCATAACCATAACCAGTAACCATAACCATAACCCCTAACTTCCCTAACGTTATTGCTCCAGAAAGGTCTCTGAACTATAGGCAGGATAATAAACACATATCTTTAAACTATCCCTAACCCTAACCCTAACCCTAACCCTAACCATTGTTCTAAAATTTTTTATTTTAAATTTATTTATTTTACTTATATTTATATATAAATATATTTATATATTTATATTTATCTAAAATTTATTTATTTCATTTTATTTATTTCTAAAAATTTTTATTGGCCCTAAACCAAACCCTAGATCTGAGGGAAGAGATATTATTAATATATTATATAATATAATGTAATTTAGTGTAATGTAATATAATATATATAATATTTTTATTTTATTATATATATAAAATGGAATATTACTAAGTCATCAAAAATTTGGAATATTACCATTTACAATGATGTGGGTGGAGCTAAACTATTATGCTAGCAAGTCAGTCAGAGGAAGACAAATACCATATGATCTCATATGTGAAGTTTTTTTACACAGAATTTAAAAAACAAAACAAATGAGCAAAAGGGGAATAAAAGAAACAGAGAGGCAAACCAAGAGACAGACTTTTAACTGCATAGAACACACTGATGGTTACTAGAGGGGAGGTAGGCAGGGGGATGGGTGAAACAGATGATGGGGATTAAGGAGTACACTTGTCATGATAAGCACTGGGGTTTGTATGGACATGCTGAATCACTATATTGTACATCAGAATCTAGTATTATACTGTATGATAATCAACAGGAATTAAAATTAAAAACAAAGAAATTAGAAAACTGCATAGTATACATCTTCAACAATTCAAAAGCAATTACACTCTTTGCATTTTTTCAGGTCATAATTCAATTTCGGGGTCATAATTCAATGATCAGTTACCACATATGGGAACCCCTGTTAATAGACACTTTGGTTTGTCAAAACTAGAGGAAACCAAAATTGAGATTTACAGAAAGGTAATCTGTTACAGGGATATATTTAGTGTTAATTAATTTATTTGAATACATGGTTAACTGAAAATGCTAGCAGTAAGTCTACTCATCTTGGGTACAACTAACTTAAATATGAAATAAACTGAAATAAAATTGATGAATAAATAAATATCACATTATTTTATAAAATCAATCATCTAAAGATAATTCAGGGAGAAATAGCTATGACCATTAAATTACATTTAATGAAATTCACATAAATAAATGAGATTATTTGTAAAAAGCATTATATTCTACTGTTATTCCTTTACTCATTTTAGGAAAGGAAGCAAATTAAACACTATACAGCATAATTTATATGTCTGTGTGTCTCTGTGTGTGTACATAAAATACATATATGGAAATAAAGACTTACATGCTCTTTTATTTGATCTTGTGAGAAATACCTAATATGATTACAGTAAATATATGTTCTTTTAAATTTTTAATTTGATAAGAAATTAAAACTCTAGGACTTTAAAATTTTAAAATTAAAGAAATTAAAACTCTAGGACTCTAAAATTTTAAAATTAAAATTAAAGTTTTAATTTGATAAGAGATTAAAACTCTAGGACTTTAGTTAGTTGAAGACATGAGTATATCTATTTTCAATTATTTCTTCCAACCAAATATTTTTTAACTTTTCATCAGTAAACTTGATCAAAAAGTCCTACCAATTTTGGGGAAAAACACGAAGTATTTTTTTTGCACTGGCAGGAAAAAAACCTAGCACATCACATTATACAATTTGGAATATTTCCTTATAATAATATATTTCTCCATTGATTCTATTATGGAAATGTAGTAGTAAGCCCTGTGATACTTTTTGGATAAAAATATTGAAATAGTAAGATGAGATGTGGGCTTGAGAGAAAATGAAGTAGTCTTTTTGGTAATGCTACTTTGTATCTAGGAACGCCTTGATCAATCATCAGAATGTGAAGCTTAGAGTAGTTGACAATTGGAAATCTTCGGATTTTGGAACATTTGGTCATTGTGCAAGGAAAACAGAAAGAAATAAGCCCAAAGGGAAACAAGGATTTAGTGCTCAGATAATCTACCTAGCTCTAAAAGTTTTCAGGTTTTTCTCCCAGTTTGGTGTGGAAATGCACCAATTCTATATTTTCATTGTTTTACTTTTTATTTTCAAATAATTATAGACTTACAGAAAAGTTGCAAAAACAAGACATAATTCTATTTAATGTCTTCACTCAGCTTTTAAAGTTCTTATGTAGTCATGGTAAAATTATTAAAACTAAGATTTAACTTTGGTACACTTCAACTAAACTACAGACTTAGGATTTAACTGGTATTTTTAATAATGCATTTTTAATCTTTTAATTTTAGAATTTGTAGTTATTGAGATGTCTGGGTCCTGTAGTTGGTTAGACATCCTACTCTTGGTTTTGGATCAGGTCATGATCTCAGGATTATGAAAGCAAGCCCTGCATTGGGGTCCACACTCAGCACAGAGTCTACTTGGGATTCATTCCCTCTCCTTCTGTTCCCCCCCCCATCTCATGCACACACTCTCTCTCTTACATAAAAAAATCATTTTTAAAAATCTACATTCTTCTAACAACTAATGATGTTGCACATCTTTCATGTGCCTGTGGGGCCATTTGTATATCTCCTTTGGAGAAAAGTCCATCTGGATCCTTTGTCCATTTTATGATTGGGTTATTTGTATGCTTACGGTTGAGTTGTTAAGAGCCCATTATATATTCTGGATATCAATCTCTTATCAGATAAATCATGAGGAAATATTTCCTCCCATTCTATATGTTGTCTTCACTTTCTTGATAATGTCTTCTGATCAGCTCCATGATGGTCTAGTGACTAGGATAATACCCTTTGAAGCACACAAGTTTTCAATTTTGATGAAGTCCAATTATCTATTTTTTTTATTGACTGTCCCTTTGGAGTCATAACTAAAAAACTGTCAGCTAGTTAATCCAAGGTCATGAATATTTATGTCCATTTTTTTCTAAGAATTTTATAGCTTTAACTCTTGCATTTAGGTCCATTTTGAGTTATCTTGTGACTGTAGTATGAGGGAGGTGTTAAAGTTTTATTCTTATAGCACCATTTATTTAAAAGACTATTCTTACCCTCACTGAATGGTCTTGGTTCCCTTGTCAAAAAGAAGCTGATCACAGATGTGTGACTTTTGCTTAGATAAATTTTGGGAGTATTTACACATTTAAAATACTTAATTTTCCTGTCCATAAACATGATGTATACTTCCTTTTCCTCTGTGTGCTTCTAATATTTTCTCTCTCTTTTTGACTTTGCACAGCTTTATTGAGAACTGTCTAAGTGTGTCTATTTCTCAAGGTTCTCCAGGGAAAGTATACAAACATGAATATAGGTCTTAGATATCTATATATCTACATATAGAGATATATCTACATATAGAGAGAGAATTAGAGAGAGAGAGAAAGGAGAGATATTTATTTTAATGAATTGGATTATGTGATTGTAGGGGCAGATTAAGTGTGAAATCTTCAGGGCAACCTAGCAGGCTGAATATTCTAGAAAGAGTTGATATCTCAGTCTTGACCTAAAAGTTTGGAAACTGTAGCAAAATTTCTCCAAGTTTGGTAACTACAGCAAAATTTCTCCATGGCAGTCTGAAGGCAGAATTTCTTCCTCTTCAGGTGACCTCAGTCTTTTCTCCTACAGCCTTCAATTGACAAGATGACGCCCACCCATATTATGATATGTAACCTCTTTCATTCAAAATCTACTGATTGAAATATAATCACATTATTTAAAAAAAACCTTCAAGCATAAACTAGATGTTGTTTGACAAAACAACGAGGCACTATAAGCAAGCCCAGGTTATCTTATAAAATTAACCATTACAGTGTGATTTTTTTTTTTTTATTTTGTTTGGCACTTCATTGGGCTTTTAAAATCAATGACTCAACGCTTTTCATCAGTTTCAGAAAATCTTCAGCTATGATCTCTTCAAAAATTGCTTATACTTCATCTTTTTCTCTTTTCAATATGAGACTCCATTACCATATGGGTTAGACTTTCTGTATCTTTTATGTTCCTTACATTCCATGTTTTAAGAAATATCTCTGTGCTCTTCAGTTTCGTTATTTATCTGACATATTCTGTTTCCCTAAATAACTCTTCAGCTGAGTCTAATCTTCTCAAGATCATCCATTGAGTTGATTTAGATCACTGTATTTTTTAAATTAAAAAATTTTGATTTGGTTCTCTTTTATGGTTTTCAGTTTTCTGTTTATGTTTACTGTTCATATTCCTTTATCTCAATAGGCATTTATTTTAAAATTTGGTTTTCATAATTTCTTTAGAATTTTCTGTGTTTATCTCTGTGTTGTGTATTGTTTTCTTTTATTAATTTGTCTGGTTTTGGTCACTCTCATTATTTTCATGTGCTTGTTTTTTTTTTTTATTGAGGACTGGCTATTGTATATTAAGATCATAAAAAAGATGTTGAGGTCTGAGATGATGCTGTCTTCCTCCACAGAAGATTTGAATTTGCTTCTAGGAAAAGGGCTAGGATACTAAAACAATGCAATCCAGTTACAGAGTATGACATTTTTTGAAGCATACTTTCAGTTCCTGAGCATGCCAGAGTATTTCTGGCTCACCCTTAATCTATGTTATAATTCTTTGGAGTCTCAACCCCAAGTATAAAGGGTTTATAAGGTTTCCCACTCCTTGGTAAGCTCTAGAGAACCATATAACCTATGCTCAACTTCTCAGGCTCTCAATAGCCTCTTCTAATATTAGCAGATATCCTTTGGGGGAAAGCTAACCCAAATCAGAATCGGTTTGGGTGTCTCTTTGTTTTCCCAGTTCTTGACTCCATAATTCTTCAATATCAGCTTTCTTTAGTCTTCAAATAATTTTTTTAAAACATTCTGTTCAGGGGTCAAGATGGCGGAAGGCCAGGTGACCGCATTTCGGGGAGTTCCCTGAAGAGAGCTGAATTCCAGCAAAAAAACCACTACAAGACCACCGTGAACACCCATGAAACCAGCCTGAAATGTGATATTTCCCACTTCTGGACCGCCATGAGAGACAAAGAACATCGGCAAAAAGGTAGAAACAAATTGGAGGGTCTGGA